>JAHDVE020008988.1:0-23943 GCA_022606495.2 Halesus radiatus
CGGAGCATAGCGTAGTGCAACATAATGCAACACAACCTATCGGAGATAGCGTAATTCAATATAACGTAACGTAACCTATCAGAGCATAGCGTAATGCAATATAACGAAACGCAACCTATCACAACATAGCGTAATGCAATATAACGTAACGCAACCTATCGCAACATGGCGTAATGTAATATAACGTAATGCAACCTATCGCAACATAGCGTAATCCAATATAACGTAACGCAACCTATGGCAGCAGAGTGTAATGCAATATAACGTAACGCAACATGAAGTACCGTAAAGCAACCTAAAGTATTGCAACCTAATCTAAGACAACATAATGTAACAAATACTAAAATAATACAACATAATGTAACAAATACTAAAATAATACAACATAACGTAATGCAACCTAACCAAAGTTGCCTACTTAATCTACTGCCTTAATCTACAATAACGTAACTTACGCAACCTATCGTAATACAACACAACGATAAAAAACTATATAAAAACGGAACCAAACACAACCTAACCTAACGTAAAACAATCTAAGTTAACTCAACATACAGTAACGTAAGGCAACATGTTAAACAACAACGGATTCAGCACAAATTTCTAAGGTATATAAATTTTAAACTTAAAATGTTCGATTGAAAAGATTAATTACATAAGTTTGATAAATCGATTGCATCTAATCATGCTGTTTTTTTTAAATTTATTTTCAGTTCGCTGAATTATTGAGAGTCAACCGCATAATTGACAGTCCTGCCATCGTCGCCACTATTCAATTCCATCTACCGACAAGGAACGCAAGACAAAATGCAACATTTTTCTGTAATACATACACAACCAATTATCAGTCACATTCAGTAAAAAATAGGATGGGCAACACGTTTGATGGTTGGGGGGGGGGGGGGTATTGTTGAAATATTTGTTGACTTTGGCACTTCGATGAATTCTACAATTAATTATTGCAGCGTGGGTAATGTGGCTTTAATGATTTGTGTTATATTATTGTTTTAGTTTCCCATTTAATATTACTGTTAAACGTTTTTAAAATATTGTTTATACCATTACTTTATAGTTTAAAAACCCTATCCTACTTATAATTGTCGATAGCTCTTATATTTTGTTCTAAAATTTCAAAAAAAGCCCAGATTGGCGTATAATCAAATAAATAAATAAAATAACGTAATCGGGTGTCTAACGCGAATGTCTCCTGATATGCCTACATATTTTACAAAAGGACGTACAATATACGTAAAAACGAAATATATTATACGACACAAAACAAAATCACCCTCGTGGACATCATGTTTAAAAAAAGTTTTACTCAGAGAACGAAAAGTTTTAACAACCTTGCTAGTTAAAAAGTTTCTATCGCAAACTTGAATTTATTAGAAATAACTTCGTATGCCTTACAGCAGTTAATACTAATGACTTCAGAAGACATGCTCTCAATTACCTGGAAACAAACACAGGTTAATCGTGCTTGAAATGTTTCTGCACGGTTCTCGAGGTACATTATCTATTGTGATATAGCGGAACCTTGAAATTTCCAAGTTGAGATTGTCCACTGAAATGTAAATAATGCAAATGCTGTGAAACAAATAGATGACGGATTCTGCGTGAAGAAAATTGAGATAAATCAAAGGAAAAGCGACTGGATAACAGGCTTTATGAATCGTTTTCAAGGAGCGCTGCAAATCATCGGGTTCCACAAAGCAAATAATACATAGAGATACCCTAACATGCATGGGGAAGAAACCAAAATAAGGGGGGCCAGGCGTGCCGCAAATTTAAGTAAAAAGTTTCGGATTGTTCACAAAAACCGAATATTTTGCTAGAGTATTTAGTTTGACCCTTTATCAAAATGTTATAATTTGCTTACCACAATCGAAATCACGTGAAACAAACGTGGATAGCAGTGAACCAGGCTGGTGGCAAAATGGGTGTCCGGGGATCTTTGCCTCAAGCCGTCAAAACGGTACGTTAAGGCAAGTCTATTCATCCTGACGTAAGTGTCGGGTTCTCATTATAGAAATCATGGGATAAGTTCAACCAGCGAAGTCCTCTAAAATAGTAAAAGCTGCAATTTCAGAAGAAAGTGGTGGAAAATCGAACAGTTTTGTATGATTAACCGGACTATTGTCAGTTTGTTATAAAATATGAGATATGGAGCTTTTAAATATCAACTAGCGGATAAAATATCTGACAAGATGCTGTATTATCTGTTCCATTTTTTTTTTCAATTCTTTAATAAAAAAAAATTGTCGGAGAATCTGTGGTATTAAAGCTAGTGATTTACGAAAAATGTATGAAAGAATATGCTATAAAAATTACATCTTAACCCTTCGATGGGCAACATAATTTTACCCCTTTGGATGGGCAACATGGCCTCGCCAGACCATATAAGAAGTGTGGCCTATCAAACTAGTTTTAGACAATGTCATTGTAAGATTGTAAATATCAAAATGGCGAGATGCCCACAAATCCTTCGCTGCCATATTGCTGCAACGGAATGTGCCGAACAGTAACAGAAAACCAATCCAGGCATATATTTCCATCTCGTCGGTTGTATACCATTCTTTATGGTTTATTTTGAGGGTGAGCGGCATTCCATTCCGCCGGTACCTTTATTGCTTTACGGTTCATCCCATGCACTATTATATCCACCATTTTCGAGGTGATTACTAGGCCATCTGGTACAGTTCTTGAACTTTTTGTCTTCATTTTTTTTCTTGTTCCAGCAGCTAAACGTAAACTCATCGGTAATAATTCGCAGCCGCTCGCCGAGTTGTATAGTATATCGAAACCGTTTGCCGAAAAGTCAACGGAAAAAAAATCAGTTTTGAAAATCAAAATGACCTGGCTAGACCATATTACCCATCGGAGGGTTAAGATAATAATGATTATTATTATTATTAATTCTACATTACCATTTTTTTCTTCATTATTATTAATTACATCTTATTTACATTTTCATTATTATTTTTCTATCTTATTATTATAATTATTATCTTTTTTTATAAGTAATTGGAAAAGCCCCGTAGTAATGGTAATTTGCGAAAAAATGTATTAGAGAACATGGTAAAAAAATTCTACTTAAATAAAAATCAACACGCTCAAAAATTCTCTCGGTTAATAAGGTTTCCTGTGATATTTCAGAATAACCGTGACATTTGAAAATAAATATTAAAAGGACATTTTCTTCGATTTATTTTTCATTTCATATATTATTTTGCTTGTTGGGTTTATTGTTTGGTGTATTTCCCATCCCATAAGGCGTAACGCCTACACTTGGATAGCAATTTACAAGTGGTTTGAATTATTAATTAATTAGGTAAGATTAGGTCTTCGGGCTAGTTTTTTTTCGTATTTTAATGTCATTATATCACTTTTAAAAAGTGTGCCGATTGAAACGTGTGTTGCATCATCATGGAACAAACAATACCTACAATACCAGTCAGTTTATCATACTTCTCGCATTCCTCGCAGCGGTCACCGCACATTTGGTGGACAGTATCTATATGCATAATAAAATGGGCATAAAACACGGAATGCGCACAGCAATGGACATAGAGCCAGCTATGCACATATATTTCGGTATCTACCAATTCACAGTGAACGTTTCAGGTACTTAGTAATGCACTTTGCATTTTCAATGGATTGTACTGCAAAGCGCTGCATATTATCACGTCGGGAGGCAGTTGTGCATTGTGGAACTGAAAGATTATCCAATATTATTCCACGTTTCTACGAAATGTTCATTCAATATTGCAAGTAGATTAATTTAAAATGTTACGCAAGTGTGATTTTGATCGATTTCATAGCGCTCCTTACACACATTCACTCGATGATTCCTACAATAATCAATAACGTTAAAAAAATATTAAAATACCAACCACTGCCGTCAGAATTTATAGACTCCCCCTACGTACGATTTCGACGGCTGGAGGAAAAGGTCACGTGACACCCATTTTATCAACAATTTGGTTCATTGCCGTCCATGTTTATTTCGCGTGATTTTGATTGAGGTAAGCAAATTACAAAACGTTTATAAAAAGGGTTAAACTAAAAACTCTAACAAAATATTCAATTTTTGTAAACAAGCCGAACCTTTTTGATTAGTTGCTGTTTTACTTAAATGGACGGCACGCCTATCTCACCCCATGCTCCTTCTTATATTGGTTTCTTCCCCTTGTTTTTGTTAGGGCATCTCTACGTATTATCTTATCTTTGAAGCTAAGAGATCTAAACGCCTCTGACGTCACCCTATCCTGATCGGAACGCTAGCGGGGTAGTGCGGAAAAATTAACATTGGTGACGTCATCTCATGTAAAATTGAATGGCGCAAAAATACATAAAATCGGTCCGTTTTTAAGAGTAAAAAAATCAAAAAATGATTTTACTGTGAAAACAAACATTTTGTTTGAGGATGTTGAATTAACAGTAACGGTCTATTTTATTTTATTTCTTTTTTTTTATTTACGGACCAACGTCCAATTACACAAAATACATAACACGAAATGAAATAAACAAGAGCTACAGAAAAATAACATAAACAAAAAGCACATACGTAATACAAGAATGAAGCAATGACAAAAAAGGACAAACATATGCATTTGAGAGAACATTAAAGTCAAAGCCCGAACATAGTTTTAGTAGAGTCCACGATTTTAGACATTCTAAATGACAATTTTCAAGTTATAATTTCGTAAAGCCCTACAAAAATCATTCATACTGGTACCAAAAATTTCAAGGCCCTGACTTGAGTTAACAAATCTCGACATTCTGAAAAGTGGAGAACGGTACCCATAATTACTAGAGTGTTGATTGAGGAAAAGCAATTCATTGTCTACGGCAAGGAATGTTAAACTGAATGAGTTGCAAAGAAAAAGTTGAGGCAATAATACAATTATTTTAAAAATGCAAATAAGATCGAAGTCTTTCCTACGCTTTTCTAATGTAGAAATGTTTATGGTTTGTTCAATTTGAACATAGGAGTAACCGCCTCTTTCTCGCCTTAATCTCCATCTACTCGTATAATTCTAAAAACTGACTAGAATTCCTCATCAGTGGATTGTGGTAAAGCACACGAAAGTAAAGTACATAATTTAACGGGGATCTCTGTAGCGTCGTGATGAGTATTTTATATTGTCGGAAGGAGCTGGTTTGATTAAGCATTACTATGTCTGGGTGTTACATAAATAGTTTTACAGCTGTCGTACGGAAGATTGAAACAAAAAACGCAAATAAAAGCAAATGGCAGAACAAATCGCTCAGAGGATGGTCTACCGAGATAAAAAACTCGTCTTTCAATGGTGATACAAAAGAGCCAAGGTTACCCCAACAAACTGGATCAAAGAGAAAATCTAGATAAGACAAAACACGTGGCAAGACAAAGCAAGTAACTGATGATAGCTAAAAAACGTAGGAGAGAAATTCATCCAGCAGAGAAAAACGGATTGCGGAATACCATTTAAAAAATAGTTTTATTAGTCTGATGTGATCTCATATCGCAGGTTGTCTATGATCAGGACAATTACTCTATATTGAAAGAGATTTACTTGTAAGTCCCTAGCATTTGTACTTGTAAGAGAACTCATGTACTATTTTATACCTCAAAGGGGAATACTTCTGCTTATCGGAACATGTCAATCGGAGCGGTTCAACCGTTTAACGATGCTGCGTTGACCGTTAACATGTTTAACGTTATTTATAGACAGTTTATAGACTACGTTTTGACATATGTCACAAAATAGCCGCAAAATTGTCTTTATGGCCTTTGTTGTGTTTTCCGATTTACGTGTTTTTTTCTTGTATTTAAAGTTTTTGATACATATTAAAGTGTATTTTAAGAAAATATATAATTTCAATATAAACCAAAAAATCCCACAACGATAAAGACTGCGTGGGCATTATAATAATATTTTAAACATTTCCATGGTTTAAGTGAAAGTTTTAAAATTAAACATAATATTAAGGTATTCATTTTCTTTAAACAATAGATGATAATTTGGAACGTATAATGATTGAATTTCGCACTATCAACTATAATCTCTGTCAGTCGGACGTAAACTTACTGATGTATTCCTTTTGTACAAAATTATACATGCATCAATTGATACACCAAACATTTTATCAACATCAAAACAACAAGGAGGTTAAAAAACTTTTTTTATATTAAAGCAAATATCACACAAATACGGGATATTTCTCTCCTTTACAGCGGACATTCAGAAAATACTATACACTGCTCTAATAATGAAATAAACATATTTAATGACAAAATTAATCAATTAAAAAAACATATATTTACCATTAATATCAAACTGATATGACGATGCCCTTTATTGAGTACCGAAACAGCGCACCATCAGCACAGGTGGACAATAAGGAGATGATTTATACACCTACTTTATAATGTGTTTTCGACCTTTCATTTCTATTTCATTATTATTAACATTTTGCGAGATAATGTTTGTTGTTGTTCATTGTACTTATAGATTATTATTGCTATGTAAACATTCACATGCCTGTTTTATGTACAAAAATAAAAAAAAATTAAAAAAATAATAATAATAAATATAAAGCACGTATAACATGTACGAGTATATTGTATTTCTTTATGTATATAGCACCCTTTCTTATTTCTGTACTTTTTTTTGCTAATATTGTAACGTCTGCAAAAATTTGGTGAATAACCGTCTTATTGACAAGACGAAAAATGAAGAAAAAAAAACTTCTGCCTGAAGGCTGCAGCCCGGAGCATCGTGACATCTCCCTCTTCTATGACTTTCATCAATCTTTATCAGCCCCCGGATTATATTATCAATTGGGTAATCACTTATCACATTAGAGTTTTCTCAATTTTACAAATCTCGTACAGAGGAGTTATCCATCATCTTGAAAAGAACTTCGTAGGACCTTAAAAACAAAAAGTTTTTAATTAAAACCTAGTCAGCCTCAGCACAGGAACCCCTAGTGAGGAGGACTAAGAAAAACACTACAAATTGTCTCATTAGCCTTGTAAAAAATTATTACTTAAATGAAAAAAAATGTATTGAAACTAAATTAAAAAAATATATTTTACAATTTTCAAAAACCTTTAGGAAATGTTTTCCTAATTCTCAAATACTATTATTCCCCCTTACGTTCAATTTATCAAGTATAATCACAAAAAAATCTCGATGATAATAATATTAAAATTCTTAATAATCGTTAAGGAAAAAAATTACTTAAGTTGGATTTAACGTCCGTGATATCATATTACTATTATTATGTAAATTTAAAGGTGCTTTACTTTACCGTGATAGGGTCATACAATACTCAAATAAAAGTAAATGTTCACATACGTATGCCGAACGCGTATACGTGATACGCGATTTCTGCAAAAACTTCTTTTTTTTTCATCAGAGGTGTAATATTATAAAATGCGAAGTAACATCACCTCAAAAATCTAATGAAAATTATTGAAGCTGAGCCTTTACGAGATATTATTAAATTATCCTTGTGATTGATATTTGACAAGTTGAGTTTCATGTACATTTGATTTGAATGACGAAAGTAGAAATATGTTTAGTAAAACTGCGAATGATAAGATTAGAAATTTAAGTCAGACGGATAAAGGAGTGTAACCCGAGTAGATGGAAGAAGTCGATCACACCAGAGAAAGTTATGGCAAAAAAAATTGAATCAAATACTTGAGTTGGTTCAAATAGAGAGTCAGAAAAACAGAAAAATATAATGTAAGACGATGTATGAAAGCGGATGAAGCAAGAAGTTCACACTGTACCCAGGGAGATTTGTGTGACAAGTTAATTTTTCTATTTACATACGAAGAGTAATATTTACAGCGAATATCATAAGAAAAAATATTTAACACCGTAACTATTATAACACAGCATGGAATAAATAGTGTGCAATGCTGTGGAATGTAAGATAAATGTGTAAATTGATTACTTTTAAATTAATATTCCAAATATTAGTTCGCCTTCCACTTTTTAGAATAACGATTATGAAATTATTACTTGAAAGGTATTCCCCAAACAATATTATTTTGTTAACTACAAACCAGAGGTAATAAGCTTACTGGGAATAACCAATATAATTAGAAAGTCGGCAGTCAAAGACGACTTAATGACAAATATAAAGAAAACCCATGTAATAGAATAAATCCCCTGTATTATCTCCCCACCCCTCCTCACCCACATGTTGTGTATATAAACCGTAGTTTAAGATTAACTTTTACCAGTCTGAAGATGGCTTTAACAAGCTGAAACCGGTCACGGTGAAATAAAATAAAAGTGGAAATAAGTTTTATATGTGTGTTATTATATCATGATTATGAAACGTTAAGATGGCAATAGCCATCCTCATAAAATTAAACAATTAAAATAATATAACCACTGCTTAATAAAAAAAAATATCCACATGTTTCGAAAACAATGGTTCTCTCATAAGGATACAATGTGTACTGAAAATGAGCATAGACAAAAAATATAACAATAAATTGTGAGAGAGGTAAATTATTTGGTATCAATGTTAACAACAGTTTGAAAATGGCCTTAAACGCCGAAACAGCTGTCACAATAATAACAACTTAAAATACTTGCAGAACTTAATAATAACATTATTAAATATGATTTACATTAAAATTAAAAAAAAAAATTAAATGGAGTTCTACGAATTAAATACAAAAACAATTAATAAAATAATTACATAAAATAAATAAAATTATAATTACTATATTTATATTAGTAAATAGACATTTAAACAAAATCAAGGAACAACAAAGGTACCAAAATAACAAAAATTATTAAGTATATTGGGTATTAATGTGAAAATAAACTTAAGAGATCAAACTGGAGAAAAAATATTTGGTTATTAATTGTAGTAATTTCAAAAATATCAAATTTATTTAAATAATGTAAACCGATTGTATTTGTATGTACAAAATGTAAACGAATGATTTGTTTCGAAAATGTGATTGGCAAAGTCAGAAAAATTATTATTACGTAAACGCCTTAGGTGCTCCTTAACTCTTGTATTTAAATAACTTAGTCTTTCCTAAATAAAAAAGGTATTTTATTTAAAAAACATATTTTTTAAATTATTATTAGTATGAAAAGCTGGTTGGATAGAATTTGTGATGATTTTTTACTAATAAATATAAAGTATAATTATTTAAAAATAATATTTTTCTCCACTGTTTACCAACGTCAATTATTTGTGGATAAACATAATATTTTTTTTTTTGCTTTTTTAAACATATTATCTATTAATTTAGTATTATAACGGTCGTTAATTACAATCTGTTTAATTATATATAAAATTATTTTGTTGATAGAGGTACATTAACTAATCTACTAACGATGGAATGAAAAGCTGATATTTTTTTAGCAAAAGGATGATTACAAGTATTATGTATAACTATGTCTGTACCTTAGGTACTCCTTAACTCTAGTATTAAAATTGTAGAATTCTGTCCTATATAAAAAAGGTACAATCGTTACAAATTAAAACACCCGATTTGTTCAAAATTTCATCTTTATCCTTGTTATTTAAAATACAATAGTATAAAAAGCTACTTGGGTTGGATAGTATTTGGGATTTTTTTTTTTAATTTGAAGTACCAATGATTATTTAAAAATGATATTTTTGCTCCACAATTTCCCTCAGTCAATTCGTTGTATAAAATTTCAATATTTCATACAGCGACAAACTTTAAAATTAGGTAGGTAGGTCACCTGTTTACATAATCCACATTTTCATATGGCTTTCCGCTTTAAACAGAATAGCATACTACATACCAGGGTCGCATAATGCACAACGGGCCATGGCCGCGGTTCCGAGCGCGCAACTGGTTTAACATTGCCAATGTGTGCCGCGTCCTTGGTGAATATTACATAGTAGTCGGTACGTCACCACACTACAGCTACACCAACTCCTGTGCTCCTAATATGAAATAGTTATCCCGCCAGGAGCGCAGCGGGCAGCTGGGGCTTGCATCTGTTGTTTTGAGATGGAGATGCAGCGGGTGGGGGGAAGGATGATAACGAGGAAAAATGAGAAGCGAGAGGAAGGTTGGTGGATTTCCTGCTGCACGGAAATGAGTAATTTATTTTCACTTAAGATTAACGTACAACACGAGTAAAAATATTATATTTTTAATATTGCCTTGGAACTCGTGTAAGGGGTGCAACACAAATAAGTAGGGATGTAATACGAATCTAGCATAAAAATCCTCAAACTGTAATCTTTAAATTCTGTGAAATATATACAAAGATGTATGATAATGGGTGTAGTTTGAAAACCAGTGAAGGCAATTTTGAACGTTTTACCTAAAATTCCAGTACGTACTTCATATAGAATTTAAAAAATTACAGTGTGAAGATTTTTGTCTTTTGAAACATTATTTATTTTCCTAACTACCCGTATAGAATTTACAAATAAATCATTCATAGTATTTCTTGCGTTAGCAGACTACAAAGTGTGCATTTTCGGGTGCTGACCGTTAAAAAGCACCAGTTCATGGTGAAAATTAAGTTAGAGCTGAAAACAGTTACGTTGACCCATAAATTACAGCTAGAAATAGCCGAGTAAATATTATAAAGTTCTCACCATTTTAGAGCTTTTAGAATCAGATTTCAGTTGTGTTGTAATGTTTAGATAGAATAATTAAGTATTAAGGTATGGTCACTACACAAAACTATACGTAAGGCAAGTCGTGGCTAAAGCCGTTTAAAAACAGTGTTCATTCTCTCTTACGTTTTCAATTAATTTACAAGATTCAAGGCAAGGTGCAATCTACGTTCTTTCCCGGGGAAAACGTGTAAACAGCAACGGCCGTGAGACGCAGCGGTTATTTGAGACTAACCCTCGCTCCTATCTCCACAGCATATATTTTTACCTGCTGTCCACGGAGCACATATGTAATATGTATATTAGACATGGGCGAAATTGAATGAATTAAATGAATAAATTGAATCGCACGACACACTCGATCTGCTTCTCAATTAGAAACGGAATTAATTCTCCATCCCTTAGCTTATGCCTTGCTACTATATGATTTTTTTTAACGCACGACTCCATAATTACGGGTGTATCGCAACGTCGCTGGAGATATTGTGCAGTGTGCAGGACTCCTCCCGTATACGGTAACATATAGAATCCCGTGCCGTAATACATAAAAACCCGCACGTCATCGTTAGTTCGTAGTCCACACTAGTCCGCAGCAGCAAACGACTTCTATTCAGCCAGTCAATAATTCCGAGCAGTGCATATTCGCTTTCGCAGTCCTTATTCCCTAATTCAAGGAATTAAAAAGTTACTCCATATTCAGTTGTGATATCTCATATTCAGTTGTGATGTCCTAGTCAGTACATATCTGGTCCCTTGATATCGTGTATGTCCGTACCAGTTCCACAAATTAGTCAAATTACTGTGAGACACTAGTCAGAAGTTCCTAATTCATTCCTCAATGCTGAGGTGATTCCGTTCGTCGTTAGTCCCAGCGCGGCTAAGCCATCAGTTTCAGGGGTCAGGCGAGAATTTCCGAAGTAATCAGTAGGGTGCAAATCGGTCGATGGTAGGGTGTCATGAAAATAACTTGAAACACAATAGTGATTTTGTTATTTATTTATTTCACGTATTCAGTTTTTGTTTGCCTGTCTTTAAAAACAAACTATTATTTCCTACATTCGAGTGAACATAAATTTTTCATATTATTCATTGTCTAGTAGAGTAATATTGTTATTATTTTGTGTAATTTTTTAAAAATACGCTATTTACAACACAAACACAATTTGCCATGAGAAAAATCCCTCAATTTAAAAAAAATTATATATTGTATACATATTATAAATATTTTTGTGAATTAAACGAATAAATTAAATGAATGAATTCACAAGACTAGTTGAAACAGACTGAATCGATTCACTACTGCGAATAAATCTGCCCATGTTTAATGTATACATCTACCTGCCGGCATTATAGCGCACATTTGGCCGATAAAGCACGTTTTCTCCTCATCGGCCACGTAGGACATAGCAAATAGATTAACCAAGGTACAAGATAAACATTACCAGGCAAGGCTGGGCTGATAGACACTGCTCATGGGTTATAGCTGCCGGTATTAAATTAATAATGGAACACAACCCAACCTAGAATTATACGAGAAGATTGTACATATTTGATGAACAGAAAAAAAAAATCAAAATATTACATTTCGATATAAAGCGAAATCATAACCTTTGAATCAAGTTAAGTGTCTTAATTATGATCAGTTTATTTATTTGTACCCGGAAAATATTAGACAAAATCATTATTTATTTGACATTGAGAGTAACGCTAAATATGTAAAATGCTTAGAGCCTCGTCAATTAAAATTTATTAAATGAAAAGACACTTTGTTTGAATCCACTATTATTTTTTGTACAGATACGTCGACAAGTTTCGATTCGACTGAATCATCTTCACCACTTAAAATAAACTATATTATATTAAGACTATTACATTTTTAGTCCTGAAAGATGATTCAGTCGAGTCGAAACTAGGCGACGTATTTAAACAAAAACAAAAGTGGATTCAAACAACGTGTCTTTTCATTTAATTCATCATGTAAATCCACAAGTGATTGCTCATTGTAACAAAAAAAAAATAAATGCTAAAACTGCTGTTTCGTATTAATTGTCGAAAAGGGTGGTTTTAATACATTTTTGCGTGTTTCGTATTGAAATGAGTATCTGAAAGAATGTAGAGCGAATGAACAAAGAGAGGAGTGTAAGGAGAATATATGACGGGAAAGTGAATAGAAGAAGAAGCCGGGAACGTCCGAGGAAGACATGGTACTATCAAATGATTCAAATACTCGAGTCGGGCCATGTCAGAAGTCGGAATAACAGATGAGAACGTATGAGACGTTGTAGGAATGTGAATGAACCAAGAAGTGTATGCCAAGATCAAGTTGTTTAGCAGTCCGTCCTCTCTGCCTACCCCCGCATTAAGCGGCGTGACGGTTATTTAATTAGTTGGTTAGTATTGATACGCCTATCAAAAGATTAAAATAAAACCATGTTTTCCTGGCCAGTAAATACATTGTATTTTTATTTGTCTTTCACATTAAAGACAATTTGTTTAAACTTATAATTTTGGCGACGCGTGCCGCTGTCGTATGAAAAACACTATTTTTATTCACATGGACATTTATGAAATTATTTTTCAAATGTTGTAAAATAACTTCGTAGAGTCAGATTTATTTAAACAAAAACTTTGTTTAAAACCACTGTATAAAAAGTGTCATTTTCTTTCTATATGACCAGTGGTTTTAAAGAAAGTAATAATTTAATTTAGTATTCCGTATGTCATGACGAGGATAGCTTCGCTTTCTGTATATATAAATAAATCGGTGATTACAAAGTAATTTTTAATTAATTTATTAATAATGACGCCACAAAGTGATTACCAATCTTTTGAAGAAATTATATTTAAAGAAAGTAATTATTTTTTATTTAATTTATGAAATTGCTCAACACATAGTGTTTTAACTTTCGACAGCCTAAGGGTGTGCACTGTGCACTGCTCCCCCTACACAACCTTAATGTGTAACAAAAACCTTATTATTATAACAATGCTGACAAATCAGGTCATAGATTACTTTGGCCACGATGGAGATCGCCTTACCGCTAACAGAGAATATCAATCATCGGTAATCCGATATGTACTCCTGGCAATGAGAAACTTTCGGGGCGCAACGGGGGAAATGCAGCCATTAAGGCTTACCCGAAGAATGGAAGCACATAGAAGAGCTTTAACTTAAATAAAGTGATCGCAACGCAGTCTAGAAACATATATATAATCTAATGCGAGGGTGAATTCCTAAGATCTCGGGTGTATAAAGTTTTTAATATTATTTTTATAAGAAAGTGCACAAAGTGCCAACCGCTGGAAGCCAGTGTAACTATAGCATCTCCCTTTATTAAATTATTATATTACATACGCCCTATATGGACTTTTACATATTTAGTTATTTACAATAGTCACACAGGTGCAAAACATATCACGGTAGGTACATAGATAAAATAGATAGCTTTTTCTCATATGAAGCGGTAACTTGGTGATGTGACATTATAATTTTAAAAATAGATAGCCTTCATGAAATACAACAACTAAATATTTAATTTGTCTCACGAACGAATACAGGAATACCATAGTGTAAGTACCATTCCAAATAATTAGCTACAGGGGCGAATATTTAAAACATACCTCACATTCACTGATACTTACACTCCAGACACATATCTTAATAATTGTTTAGGATGTATACAATAATCGTCTGTTTGTATTTATATTCCGAGCAGTGGAAATGTATTACCTTCTGAGTGAAGTCTAGGTACAAGAGAATTTTTGAATGACTCGGTCCTGAAATTATTGTTACAATTGAATAAAATTTTAGATCGAGTAGTTCTAGTTAGAATATTAAATTTAATTAAGCTGACAATATCAGGGCTGTCTATAAAACCATTAACAATTTCGAAAATAAAAATTAGGTCAGAAACAAGTCTTCTATCTGAGAGTTTTAATAATTTTAGTTCTTTCATTAAGTAATTGTAATTTATAGGTTCAATAGGTAACCCGAATTTATAATTGACATATCTTTGAAATTTATGTTGAACTTTTCAATGGAGTCGGAGTGAATTTTATAGTGAGGGGGGCATATATAAGATTTATATTCGACTTGACTACGAACTAAGGAAGAGTACGAGTATAATAATTTTAGTGTTGAAATATTCCCGAGGTCTCTGGCATTTCGAAGAATGAAGCCGAGCATTTTTAAACCTTTATTATTTATTGAATTGTATAAGAAAATATTACGGCTTAAAAAATATATATTCATATACGAGTATATCAGCAAACGCCGATTCTGAACATAGAAGTTTTATTATGTTTAATTATACGTAGAATTTATAAATCGTTATAACAAAATGAATAAAAAAATGCATCTCATCAAAACAGAAAATTATGTTGGTACCATTGCATTCGGGACACATCTGACGTCACGGGTCTCAGCCGCGCGTATTCTGGTTTTTAATTTATATGGAATTTTTTTTATTTATTAAATTGTATACGCCCTATGGGGCTTTAAAATATTTTATTGTATTTATTTTAATTTTAGCCAAATTTAAACTTATTTTGGGTGAATTTAAACTGTAAAATTGTTATTCAATATAAAAAAAACTATTATTAACGAAAGTAATAAAAATATTCATGGGCAAACCAATTGTAATGCTAAGTAATATTATTATTCTTTGAGTTAAAGTTTCTAAAAAACATAATTTCATTACTTATGTATAGGTATTGTTTACCATGAACAGGATAAAAAATATGTACAGTAAAGTTCATCCTTATTTTGACATTTGACATTCTAACCTCAAAATTGATCGGTCATAGATTTGAAGCGTTTTGGCAGACTTGAAAAAATTTTGCTAACTAAAAATAACTGTAGAAAGAAAAAAAATATATTGATAAAATTAAGAATGGCAACACACAGTAATTATACATTTGTTGAAGAAAATATATAGTGGATCTATGTTAGAACTCCATAATTGATAAAAAAAATAGGTAGTACTTTATTCTTATTCACACACACAATATTTTGAACCAGTTACCTCTAGGTCTAGAGCCAAGGAGCTTACCGTTGTCGCTTGCTTGACTTTTTCTTCAAAATGAATTAAATAAACCAACCCTTTTCCAGAAAATTGTACACAGTTGAGATGTATTTTCCTTGAGGATGAATTCTTAAGATCTCGGGTGAATGAAGTTTGAATATTAATTTACTTTTTTCCATTTGAAAGTTCCCTTTTCGTTTATAAATCTTTTCAAATTAGTCGAATTCGCTCCGGGGAATTTTAACGCTGACTTTTACCATCTTCAAGTCATTATTAAAAATAATTAGCTCGCCTCAAATTTAAATTGTACGTAAGGTGGCAATTTAAATTTATAAATTCTAGCAGGGGTAATATAAGGGTAGGGGCTGCTGTGTTGCTACCTGTTGGTACTATATAGAAGCAAGCCTCTTAAGGATTGATGTGTACTTTACGACTACCTATAGTCGGAAAACATCAACGCGAATTTTGCTATTTTCATGCACGTTAAAATTGGGTGGCAGTAAATAAAATCATACAAGTAAGTCGTCTCAATGTCGCCTAACCACAGTTTGAAAATGGCTTTAAACGCCGAAACAGCTGTAACAAGAATTAAAAACTAAAATTCTTCCAGAACATATTAATAATATTATTAAATTCTATTTAAAATGGAGTTCTACCAATTAAACACAATAACAATATATTTTTTTTACATGAATACCCCACAAGAGTCTCAACTGCTCCCAACCATCTGGAGCCAGCGACACTATGGCATCCCCAATTGGGAAATGTTGTGAGGCTGAAGGTATAGAGGAGGGGAAGGAGAAGGGGGAGAGGAAGGTGGGGAAATGCCTGGCTATTCAGATCTGGTCACTAAACACGGCTAAAAGCCATTTCAAGCAACGTAAAACCATCGCTCAAAATAAATCATTCGTCATAATAAAACTGCTTTGCCGAATGAATATTCTTATCCTGAATCGTGACTTCATTCATAATTGAGATCACAGAAAGCTTTCCAGTTGAATGAGAATCGATAAACTATGTATTATTCCACGCGAAATGGCGAGCCAATCGCCAATAAACGTAATCTTCATACTAACTAACACGCTATCGCCGAATTTACCAAATTGAAGGCAACCAAAAACGTAAAGTAAGGTGGTATCCATCCCTATAATGTTATTATGTAGATTTAAAAAAGCCTTCTTCGATTTGTATCTTCCTTCTGCTTCCAATGGTTGGAGAATATACGAGTAGTAGTTATTACATCGGGATGCAGAGATTTTGAATCACCGGATTGCATCGGGAGTCCCTTTCTCCTGAGACTGTTTTTTTCAAAAAAATTACATAAAAAACAACACAAGGGGGCGTTACCGTACACATTTTTGTGTGCATACAAAATGTTTATGTCTTCCGACAATGATGGAAAGCATTACTTTCGCGGGTGAAGAGGGGAAGGAATTGCTTAATTTTTTTAATCCCACACGGTGCGGGACTATCTATCTATAGGTCGCGTTCAATTGTACTTCGTCATACATCGGTCGGGTTTTTAGGTTACGTGTACTGAGCGAAATTATAATACATTATTATAAGAAGTTCGCTTAAGTATCAGTAATAATAATATTTTATTTAAATATTACGTACGAGGTGTCTTCAAAAGAAAAGGTGAATTTTGAATTTTCGCAGGCTGTGTAAAAAATCGAAAAACATCGATTTTTTGAAGAAATGCTGATAAGGACATAGAAAACAAAGCAAATCTACAATTTCACTTGAATCGGACTGATGATGCCCCAGAAAACGGCTATAAAGTTCCGACCAAAACTAGGAAATTCCTCCATAGGATTAAAAATTATTAACATTTTTTTTCTGAAAAGAAGCAATTTTCTTTTGAAGAAATGCTGATGAAGACATAGAAAATAAAGCAAATCTTAAATTTCACTTCAATCGGACTGATGATGCCTCAGAAAACGAACCTAAATAAAAAATCGAAGAACACCCAAAAACGTGACTAACCTTTCCAGTTGTCAAAAACAAACCACTGATTCAAAATGGCTGATAATGCTAACATATGATAAACATATGTGTACCAACATAAAAAAAATCGATAATCGAATGTACACAGCTTGCGAAAATTCAAAATTCACCCTTTCTTTTGAACACACCTCGTATTCTCTTATTTTGTCTGCTTTTTCTAATAGCATTACAGCCCTCATATTAAGAACTGTTTAAGGTACACATCGTGGGGTATATACTCGTATGCATAAATATAAGCACGTTTTTTTCTTGTTAGTTCTTATTATTATTAAAAAAACTAAGAATCTAAAACCTATTTTATATATAATACAATATATTAATTAGACATAAAACAGGTTTTTAGGTTCTTAGTGTGGGTTTTTTCGTAAATAAAAAAAAAATACTAACCTAAAAGCCTTACAAAAAATTGAAACTTTAATTTAATTAAAATGGAGGATATTGCTTCTCCGGTTACTGAAATAGTCGTTCCTCGTTGTAATTAAACTAATAAAAAGTGTTTTTCATTAATTTTGTGCGTATTAAGCAAGTTGTGCTGATAAGCATATTTAATCATCGTGATAAAATATTTATTCAAACAATAGACAAAACAATGGTATTTTATTCCAACCTCTAAAAACATGCAGTACATTCAAAAGATTATTCTTGAACTCATCTTGACGTCTACGCAAAATGTTTTGTTTTTCTCCAAAACAAAACATTTTAGCAGGAAACGGAATTGTGCATGAAAATAAATGTTTTTGTGATGTTTTTTTTGTGTAATGTTTCGATAAAATGTTCGCAGGAGACGCGGCTTTAGAAGAGAACCCAGGAAACTGGTGGAACAGACATTTTTAAACAATGTTCACATTGAAATCGGTGAAGTACAAAGTTGAACAAAACTTACATATTTGAAGAAGCTATTGCAAATTTTGTCAAGACCAATAAAATCCACGATGAGTCGTCAAACCATCGTAATTTGTCAATTAATAAATAAAAAATGATGGGCGTCGATTTGATAGTTAATGTTTTAATGGGGTGCTAATACTCGTAGATGCTTTAAATGTATCACCGTTCTAACACTAAAATGGAAGCGAGGATTAAAATTTATTCTGTCCAATTTCAAATTAATTTTTCACTGAAGTGTCGATCGCTCTAGCTTTCCTCAAGATATGCTTTCCTTGAGTTCTCTCCTCGGCAATGCGTTTGTCTTCATAGTAGCAGGCTGCGCCCTTTTCTTGTAGGTGAGTTTAATATTTTTTTCAATGATGAAATTTTACGCCTCATTGAATTATTGAGTGAAATTTACCGATCGCTTCTCAGACATAATGAACGAGTGAATTAAGCATATGTTTTAATCAATTTAAGCAATAAATATGTTTATGTGTGATCACAATATTTATGACCCTAAACGATAAAGATTAATAAAAGACGGACGAACAACGCCTAATTTAAAACAGATATCGTCTTCTATTATATAAAGAAGAATGTCCCGGGCGGGCGGTGTGTGTTTGTTTTGTATACAAATCTAGTTTTATTCCTAGCTTGATGCAATCTTAGACACTTGACCTAAAAAACAAGAGGAAGGTCACTGTCTACATGAGATTCCGAAAAACCACCCCCATCCCCATTTTCAAAACTTGAAGCCAAATTTTTGTACTTCTTGATGAAATTTTGCAAACTTGACGTTCAAAATGAGAGGAAAATTACTGAGTAGGGGTAGGGAGTAGTGGTGGGCGAAGCGGCTAGATGATCCGGATCTCGGATCCGGATCACTCACTGCAGGTTCGCTGATCCAGCTCGATTGAACGACGGTTCGCGTCTCCCCGCACTATGCCCTCTCCCTCGCTCCCTTGCCCCTCCTAATGACGTCCTTAAGACGCTCTTACACGATACTTTTTCGTCCAGTTTTCATGTGGATTGTCTTTACAGAGAGCTCATTTAGTGATCCGGCTCACTAAACCGAGCCGCTTCGCCCACCGCTAGTAGGCAGTACGAGCAGGAGTGGGGGTAGGGGTAGTGGTTATAAAATTTTAATGCAAACTATTAATAACCCCGGGAAAAACCGGGTAATTAAGCTGGTATGTATATAATTGTCGCTTCCATAATGTGCTAAGGAATAACCGCTTTCATTCGAGGGTCAAGAGGAACGGCTGCGCGGCCTGTTTCATACAAAACATAATTTTGAATTTGAGGACGAAATACTCACCGATCTTTATTTTCATCAAAAAGTATAGTAAATATCTAATATGGATTAGAAGTAATTTATTTATTTTTATTTTACATCATGAAATATAGGCCATTAAATAAATTGATTTTCGCGATTTTAGAGGCACCTTTAACAATTATATGGGGGCTAACGGTGATTTGAAAAAAGTTTTACCCCGTCTACTTTGAAAATATAATGAAAAATAAAATAAGCATTATGGTGGACCTTAAATTAAATTAAAAACGACCAATTTACGTTGGAACACAAATTTTCCGTACATAAATTAAAATATCGACCCGAAAAACTTTTTTTTTAAATGTTTTGTTTTTAAGTTTTTATTTACGTAATCATATTTACATAGCAAATATGATAATTTTAAAAAATATATATGATAAACCCGCAAATAATTTTCAAAGTTGCATCTAACATTATGATTTTTTTCATGGCTTATACTTCATAATTTAATGCATAATTCAGTTTTGGTGGGTATTTTGGCCTCAAATCCAAAATAAAATTATATATGCAACAGGCAGCACAGCCGTTCCTCTTAAGAACGTGCATATCCCCTTTTCTGCATATTCACTTTTAATTTAATTTGGTTGTTTTGGGGTGTTGTGGACGTGGTTGTATACGGAGATGGAAGTTATCCGCATATTAGCGTTGAGCGTCTAGTTCATAAACTTTTTACAGACGTAAAAAAAATACTTTTAAAAAAGTAATCCTTAATAAATAAATTTCCGCATGCGCTGTAACACACGAAGCTTTGTAAATCTCCCGCCGTAAAATGACTAACATAGAGGATGAATGAAACTACGAAACGCTCCCGGGCAAGGCCACTGATATGGAGCCAAGGCCGTTTCGCCCTAGCCGTATGGAGGAAGATACATTGTAAATAGCGACCTAGTATCGCGTATAGTCGCATGGTGTACATAGAGCATTTAATTTGCGGTTAAACTAATCACAATTAAGCAAATTAGGTGGAAGGTTGACTAAATCAGATTGCACAGGCGATAGTGGTGGGGAAAAGACTTCGATCAATAAAATGCTCGATTAAATTTACTGGTAGTAATGAATACAGGAATCGAAACGCTTTGGATATCGACATTGTTTCCAGTGTGGTGGCGTTTAGACAAGTCCTATTATGGCAGCAAGAAAAATACTAGATTTTATAAAACTACTAGCTGATGTGTACCCGGACTTGCTCGGGATTTTTTTTTTTAATAAAGTTATGAAGTTGTGAAATTTTGCTTGTCGTTTGGGTGCCATAATTGAGTTTATAGCGAAAGTAATGCCTTGTGTCGATTATTACTATCTCTAAACAAAGAAACATTCATTTGAAATTTTATTTCATTCCAAACATTTATTTTTCCAAAATATATCTAAAGAATAAAGTTATTAAGTAGGTACCTACTTGGGTTTTCCACTTTGAAAATATTCTACCCAAACAAACCATCTTCTTTTGAATTTGAAATATATGGCTAACAAGAGTGGTATATCTATGGTCTAACCTCAATACAACGTGGCGGGTTCAATGTTTTTCACACTAATTTTAAAACGTTATAGCAACACTTTTGATTTTATTCGAAATACTCTCTAAACCTTCATGGCATAAGAACAAATTGTGCTATTTTCGAGAAAATCAAGGACACACAGACAAACATTCATTTATATATAGAGAAAAGATTGTGGCGAGCGATTACCGCAGTACCAACATCGAAGCTAACTATTTGCGACGAATCAACCAATGATAAAGAAACGTTTTAATCAACACTGATTCAAGCCAAAGACGGGAGATTCGTTCCTTCCTGGTTGCCGGCAATTAAATATCTCGAATAGTGCTCCCGTGGTCGCTTCCACGACCATGTTTAAATATTATAAATAAATACAGTGTTAATATCGATATTAATAACACCCGTAAGTAACAGAACCAGTAATTATGCTTTCTAATCGAGCAGATTTTATTCCTGCACGGTATATTTACAATTTCAGTTCATTAACTTTGTAAACATTCACATACCATCAAGATCAACCCGACAAACCGATTTTTTTTATTTGCCAGCATTAGGATAAATTCTCTAATTCCACGTATTTGTGGGCAATATAACGCACAATTTCACAATATCGACATTCTTCACGATACTCTTTCAAAATATCGAACCGAAGTAATACGTACGACCACAAATTAATGCACGAGTATCAAATGTATCGAGAGCATCTCCTGTCCCGATCCTATATTACTCCCCCTTTCCCCCTTCCTTCTTATTTAGTTTTTTTTTACTTTATCTTGTTGGCTTCATAAATGAAAAACCTGTATTTAACCACTGTTAGCACAAGAAACATTGTTGGCTTACCTTTTGATAAACTTCCTTAATGTATATATTTGTATTAAAAGCTGCTTCTTTCTTACAAATAAATAAATATTACCGTCTATAATTAAAATGTTATAATGAAATACGTACATGATGTCACTACCTTAACAAACAATCAAATTTAATTAAATACCGAAAATGTTTATTGATTTCCATACACACATTTTTCAATAACCAGAGTTTTTATAGATAGTATTTTTATGTTAGTACCGCACAAGATTCCCAACTGCTCCCATCTGGAAGCCAGTGAGACTATGGCATCCCCAATTAGGGTATGTTGTGGGCTGAAGGTTGTGGGCTGAAGGTTGTGGGGAGGGGGAAAGGAGATTAAGTGAAAGGAGGAAGATTGGAAAATACCTGGCTATTCAGATCTTGTCACCAAAAAACGGCTCAAGCCATTTAACCAAAATTTCGATTCTGAATTGTGGTCATTCACCAAGGCGATACTGAAATTATCTAACGCTCTGGAACGTGCCGCAAATAAACTATATATTATATTAAATGAATAAATTGTGGAATAACAGAAGCTAAATTTAGTTGCGCATGACGGGATTTGAAGCCGCGACCCCCGGATCTTAATCCCTCAACTTCGGAGGCCGTTAAAACGAACTAAACTTTTTTTTATTTACTTTTAAGTTTGAAAATGACTTTGAACGCCGAAACAGCTATCACAATAGAACTAATAAGAAGCCAAACATTTTGCAGAACTTAATAACATTATTAAATTTGATTTACTTTAAATAAAAACAAGTTTCATTAAAATACCTAATCGATTATGATCAAAATAATATAATTAATCTCTAATTAACTAACTAACCATCACGCCGTTTCCCCACAGAGGTAGGGAGAGAGGACGGACCTCCAAACAACTCGATCTTGGCATATACTCATAGCTTCATTCACATTCATACAACGTCCCATACATTCTCTTTCGTTATTCCGACTTCTGATATGGACCGACTCAAGTATTTGATTCACTTGATCGTGCCATGTCTTCCTCGGACGTCCCGGCTTCTTCTTCCATTCATATTCGCGCCTCTAATCAATTACTGTAACACGAAATTATTCCTTGGGATTCTTCTGCAGCACTGATTTTTTTTTGTATCGTGTTGTAAAACATGTCTTGCAATATTCAAATCGATGGCGTCCATCTTCAAGCGATTCTACACAACATTCGATTATTAAAAAATTGTCTGAAAATTTCGATTATGGCCAGCATTCGCATCACTAATCGGCGATAACAGTTGAAGTTGTTTGAGATAAGAAAGCATATAATATACTTCCACGCTTATGTATGTTTATGTTAGTAATATCAGAAACTTAACACGCCACCGTTTCACCGTTGATTAATGATTATTTTAGAGTAAAAGTTATTTTTTTAAATTGACCCAGTTTCACCGAGTTTTAAATTGATTAAATACAGGTTTTTATATATAATAATGAGATCACACACATTTGTAAAATGGCAAATGTCAATCAATTCAATTTCAATGAGAAAAACATTTTTTTATCTTTGCTAGCAAAATCCTCCATCATTACACAAGCAACATTTTCGCTTTTTACTTATTTATTATACATTAACGTACCATTGTCCAATTAGAAATAAACAAGAGCAACAGAAAAAGAACAGCACATAATACACGAATGAAGCAATGACAAAAATATGCATTTGAGAAAACATTCAAGTCAAAGCCTGAACAAAGTTTTGGTAGAGTCCATGATG
>JAHDVE020008989.1:0-15942 GCA_022606495.2 Halesus radiatus
TAATTAATATTTTGTGTCTACGTTTTTTGGTCGGTGTCTGTTTTTCGTGATCACTTAATATGGAACGTTTTCAAAGGAAACTGTCGGTATATTACGGGGAGAATTTCTTTGCGATGAAATTTGAAGTAGCGCCAAATTCGATTAGTTTTTTTTTAATTTTTCCTTACGGATTTCACTGTAGTTCTAGTGCCGACCGCTAGGGTCGCTAATAAAAAAATAAAAATTTTCCTTTTAATCAATAATATGTCGTTTCATGACGATTTTGGAAATGTCAAAAGTTTGATGGATTATCCTGGGGTTTTTTTCAAGAAATGCGGCTGTACTGACCGATTATTAACCTTCCGAAATCTGTTTTAGTAAATATTGTCCAATTATTTATCCTTCCCCGGGAGTATTTTTTATGGATTACGCTTTCCCGTGAAGAGACATGTTTTTCAAATTTTTCCA
Organism: Halesus radiatus; assembly: GCA_022606495.2. Classification (NCBI taxonomy): domain Eukaryota; kingdom Metazoa; phylum Arthropoda; class Insecta; order Trichoptera; family Limnephilidae; genus Halesus; species Halesus radiatus. The sequence continues at coordinate 448 of JAHDVE020008989.1, forward strand.
GATATTTAATATTTTTCCCCATATTTTTACGTGACGCGCGGCTGACTCGATGGAGTAATCTTTTCAGACTTGGCCAGCCAATGCGACCCTTGCGGTGTTCTAAACTCTACGGGAGTACAGTCGACTTTCGCGAGACTGCAGGTGCCTTATTTTCCCATACAAAAAATGACAGGTCAAAATTTGAGCGAAAACGAACCTTAAGGTGTTTCGCGTGGATAGGGCGTTTGGGTCGATTTTTGACTGGCTGGCGAAGTCTGAAAAAGTGACGATTAGAGCATTAATATATACTAGGTTTTGCCTATTGCAGTGCTGCAATTGGTTTGTGTATTTAGAATATGTGTTGTAATGTGGATGAAGCAAGAAGTATGTGTGTTGGAAATAATTTTTAAAACGAATATTTGTAAAAATATTTATACTCAACCTCCTACCCCTACTCCAACTCCTACTCTAACTCCTACTCCAACTCCTACTCCAACTCCTACTCCAACTCCTACTCCAACTCCTACTCCAACTCCTACTCCAACTCCTACTCCAACTCCTACTCCAACTCCTACTCCAACTCCTACTCCAACTCCTACTCCAACTCCTACTCCAACTCCTACCCCAACTCCTAATCCAACTCCTACTCCAACTCCTACTCCAACTCCTACTCCAACTCCTACTCCAACTTCTACTCCAACTCCTACTCCAACTTCTACTCCAACTCCTACTCCAACTCCTACTCCAACTCCTACTCCTACTCCAACTCCTACTCCAACTCCTACTCCAACTCCTACTCCAACTCCTACTCCAACCTCTTACTCCAACTCCTACTCCAACTCCTACTCCAACTCCTACTCCAACTCCTACTCCAACTCCTACTCCAACTCCTACTCCAACTCCTACTCCAACTCCTACCCCAACTCCTACCCTACATCTACCCAACTCCTACCCTACATCTACCCAACTCCTACCCTACATCTACCCAACTCCTACCTTACATCTACCCAACTCCTACCCTACATCTACCCAACTCCTACCCTACGACTACCACTATTAAGTATTTAAAAAAATGAAAAGAAAAAACTTTCAATGTTAGCTTTATCTCGACAAATGGGGCCCAGGAATTTGTTGCCAAATTTTAATTGCCCAAATCTCGTTGCGTAGGTGGAGACGCTCAGTTTGATACCCATATCGGCTAAATCTACCCCTACCCCTACCCCTACCCCTGCTCTTACCCCTATTCCTTCCCCGACCCCTACCCCACCCCTAGTGATTTTATTTTAATAAATGTGTTTTGCGTAATATTTTCCCTTAAAAATATGTGCCACATCTTGCAAATTGGGGCTTTGGAGCTAACTGCTAAGTTCTAGGGGAAAGTAAAAAAACAGCGCTTTATAAATTTTTTCAAAAATCAGAGAAAAAATTACCGTTTTCTATCAATAAATGCATTTTTAATGATTTTTTTCGTTCACCGAATTATTTTCTCCTTGTATATTTCAAATGAATATTGCAAGTATTAATAATGGCACCGTGTCAAATCGCCTACGCATTAAAAAAAAATCATAATTTTATTTCGAGAAATTCATTTTTTTTAAATATTAATAAACCTTCAAAGCAATTTTTCATACTATTCCGTTAGTTTGCTTTTAAAACTTGGGTACCTAACCGGAAATTAAATTCGAATGCTTTATTAGATAACATTCTCGCGTAGGTACTTGTAATATTGCACTTGTCTACAAACTGAAGGAATTTTCTCGAACAAAATTATTCCATAGAAAAGTGAATTAGGCGCGAAGGAATAAAATGACGGTTTTGATCAGCTTTTATAACTGTCAAAAGTTTGAACGATTATTGTGGAAGTTTTCCCACGGGTTGCTATAGATGTCGCGATTTCCAAAACTTCCTACGTGGTTTTTAAAAGCGATTATCCATTTATTTAACCTCTTCGACTCACAGAAATGAAAGATTAAGTATTTTCGTGGCCGACGGCAATAGTGGAAGAAAATTTTCCGCCGAGAGATCAGGTTTATGTTTTTGTACATACTTTTTAAATATTCTCGTGGGCAATTATTTTTCTTTCACGGCAACACGTAGGGTGAGAAAGATCGCTGGAAACTCGAATGAAGATCGAGCAGCGCCACCCGGCGGGTACGAAGATTGCGGTTGAAAATAGAACCGACTCGATTGGATTTGAATTTTTCTAGTTCTCGCCGATAGATGGAACCAGTAATCGTTCAATATCTTCGATACAAATTTTTCAGTAGTTTCTAGAGATTTTTCTTAGTTCACATTTTTCCCCAGATTTTTACCCCACATTTTCAACATCATATACGACATCACAACGTCATATGCGACATTCATTTTCAGACTTGGCCGGCTAATGGGACCCTTCCGGTGTTCTAAACTCTACGGGCGGTTAGGTCGACTTTCGCGAGACAGGACAGCTGCTGATATTCAAATTTGACCGAAAACGAACCTTAAGGTGTTTCGAATGGATAGGGCGCTTGGGTCGAATTTTGCTTGGCTAGCGAAGTCTGAAAATGGGGAAAGTTAGAGCATTAATATATACTAGGTTTTGCCTATTGCAGAGCTGCAATTGGTTATGAATAGTTGTGTATGTGTGTTTAATGTGATGAAGCAAGAAGTGTGTGTGTGTTGAAAATAATTTTTAAAACGAATATTTGGAAAAATATTTATACTCAACCTCCTACCCCTACTCCAACTCCTACTCCAACTCCTACTCCAACTCCTACTCCAACTCATTCTCCAACTCCTACTCCAACTCCTACTCCAACTCCTACTCCAACTCCTACTCCAACTTATACTCCAACTCCTACTCCAACTCCTACTCCAACTCCTACTCCAACTCCTACTCCAACTCCTACTCCAACTCCTACTCCAACTCCTACTCCAACTCCTACTCCAACTCCTACTCCAACTCCTACTCCAACTCCTACTCCAACCTCTACTCCAACTCCTACTCCAACTCCTACTCCAACTCCTACTCCAACTCCTACTCCAACTCCTACTCCAACTCCCACTCCAACTCCTACTCCAACTCCTACTCCAACTCCTACTCCAACTCCTACTCCAACTCCTACTCCAACTCCTACTCCAACTCCTACTCCAACTCCTACTCCAACTCCTACCCTACACTCCTACCCAACCCCTACCCCAACTCCTACCATCCACTCCTACATCTACCTAAATTCCCTACCCTACATCTACCCAACTCCTACCCTACATCTACAATCCTGACTCCTACCCTACATCTACCCAACTCCTACCCTACATCTACCCAACTCCTACCCTACGACTACCACTATTAAGTATTTAAAGAAAATGAAAAGAAAAAACTTTCAATGTTAGCTTTATCTCGACAAATGGGGCCTAGGAATCTGTTGCCAAATTTTTAATTGCCCAAATCTCGTTGCGTAGGTGGAGACGCTCAGTTTGATACCCATATCGGCTAAACCTACCCCTACCCCTACCCCTGCCCCTGCTCTTACCCCTTTTCCTTCCCCGACCCCTACCCCACCCCTAGTGATTTTATTTTAATAAATGTGTTTTGCGTAATATTTTCCCTAAAAAATATGAGCCACATCTTGCAAAATGGGGCTTTGGAGCTAACTGCTAAGTTCAAGAGGAAAGTAAAAAAACAGCGCTATATAAATTTTTTTTAAATCAGAGAAAAAATTACCTTTTTCTATCAATAAATGCATTTTTAATAATTTTTTTCGTTCACCGAATTATTTTCTCCTTGTATATTTCAAACGAATATTGATATATTAATCGGGTAGGTATTTATAATGGCGCCGTGTAAAATCGCCTACGCATTAAAAAAAAACCGTAATTCTATTTCAACAAATTCGTTTATTTAAAATATTATTAAACCTTCAAAGCATTTTTTTCATACTATTGCGATTGGCTGTTCTGAAAAATAGGGTACCTACCCGGAATTAAATTCGAATGCTTCCGTACATTAGATTCTCGGGTAGGTACTTGTAATATTGCACTTGTCTACAAACTGAAGGAATTTTCTCGAACAAAATTATCCCATAGAAAAGTGAAATAGGCGCGAAGGAATATAATGATGATTTTTTATCAGCTTTTATAACTGTCAAAAGTTTGAACGATTATTGTGGAAGTTTTCCCACGGGTTGCTATAGATGTCGCGATTTCCAAAACTTCCTACGTGGTTTTTAAAAGCGATTATCTATTTAGTTAAGCTCTCCGATTCGTCTAAATAAAGGATTATGTAATTTCGTGGCCGACGGCAATAGTTGAAGAAAATTTACCGCCGAGAGATTAGCTTTCTGTTTTTGTACGTACTTTTTAAATATTCTCGTGGCCAATTATTTTTCTTTCACCGGCAACACGTAGGGTAAGAAAGATCGCTGGAAACTCGAATGAAGATCGAGCAGCGCCACCCGGCGGGTACGAAGATTGCGGTTGAAAATAGAACCGACTCGATTGGATTTGAATTTTTCCTCACTTAATTAACGTTACTTCTAGTTTTCGCCGACAGATGGAACCCGTAATCGTTCCCTATCTTCGATACGAATTTTTCAGTAGTTTCTAGAGATTTTTCTTAGATCACAATTTTTTTCCCGATATTTTCAGACTTGGCCGGCTAATGGGACCCTTCCGGTGTTCTAAACTCTACGGGCGGTTAGGTCGACTTTCGCGAGACAGGGCCGGTCCGAAAAAATGACACATTTTTTTTGACCGAAAACGAACCTTGAGGTGTTTCGAATGGATAGGGCGCTAAGGTCGCTTTCGGCTTGGCCGGCGAAGTCTGAAAATGGGGAAAAGTTAGAACAATCCTAAAATGAACCTTGAGGCGTTTCGAATGGATAGGGCGCCAAGGTCGCTTTCGGCTTGGCCGGCAAAGTCCGAAAATGGGGAAAAGTTAGAACAATACTATATATATATACAACAATAAATTACAATCATCATACAAATGTAGGGCAAAATTAATATATTTAGGCGCATGCATGTTGTGATCAATGTACATCAGTTGAGAAAACAAAAATTAAAAAAAAAAAACAAAAAAAAAACAAAAAAAAATAAAAAAAATATTTATGCACCGTTAAAAATATTTTTATGTAAACCCTCCGCATTTCGATTTCTTCAACGTACCTAGTTAATTCAAATACCTTGATAGGTACATGAAGTTTCGAGTGAAGTAGCTAATTTTCTAAAGAACCACTTATATAACCCGCATGTTATGACGTTACTAACTGATTTTCGATTGGAAAGCTTACGGCTTTTCATAATGAGATAAAAATAATTTATAATTGAATTTAAGTAATATATGAATACTTAACATTTAATTAATTATTTTGTTAGTGAATTAAATTTAATAAATAATCAAATAATTTTTAAAAATAGCTATCTCTTGAATTTATTTTCATATTAATATTAATAATAAAAATAATTTATTTTTAACTTTTAAATTTGTTATTCAATGTTTTATAATAATTCTTTATTAGCATTTTTGATTAATTACTTAACTACTTTAATCAATTTTTGTTTATGTTTATAATTTGTCTATTCTTACATTACTGTGCTCTTATTATTATCATTTGTCTGTACTTGAAATTATTTTTTAGTATTCATATATCCCTGATGATGAAAGCATCGCTTTCGAAACATGTAGATATCAATGTATATTTATAAAGTGGTGAATTCTAAGTATATTTTAAATTTAATTTATTAATAATGACGCCACAAAGTGAATACCAATCGTTTGAAGAAATTATAAAAATAATTTAATTGGATTTTTTGTTGTTGTTTAATTTTACCTACTCTATGTATTTATACATTACAAAATATTTATATTCAAAATCAACTTATGTCTAACCATAAAAGCGATTACTTCCGGTGAATATTTAACAGTAATATATTCAATTTGCTTTACCGCACCCTGTTTGCCCCTTTGTTAATGAATTTTGTTGATGAAAGGGATAAAATTTTTTAAAAAACATTTGTGATTTTCCAACTCTTTAGACAGACAACATCAAACTGAATAAGTACGATAAGGTTTTCTTTTACTATAAAAGCCTGTCAGAGACGGAACTTGATGTAGATTGGCTTGCGTATTCAATTATATATTGTAAACGTGTATTTCAACTTGCACGTTTCATGTTGGCTCGTTTAAATGAATTAAGGTTTGTTTGTGATATGATGGAAAGGGAGGGGGGGGGGGGGTGCCATCCGTTCACCCACCCTTGCATAATTTTCAAAGTAATGGAAGTGATCAAAGGTTTGCCTTCGAAAACAGGTTGCAAAGTGCATCCGCCCTGGGTGCAAAAAACTTTGTGAAATGGAAAACTGTGACTGTTGCAGATGGTCGTTCCCAAATCTATTGACATTTATCAAGCGTTATTGACATTATTTATTTTAAATTATATATTCTGAAACAAGAAGAAAAAAACATCTGTATTTACCCTTCGTTATTTTCGTAATTTTAAAGTTGTAGATTCCTACTATCAGTATCGCCCCGGTGAAAGATCACCACTCTCGTTGGTTTGGAATATCTTTAGCTGTATTTGGTGACCAGATCTGAATAGCCAGGTACTGCACAACGTTTTTCTTCCCATCTCCCCCCCCCCCCCTACTCCCTTCATCCTCACAACATACTTCAATTGGTGATGCCATAGTCTGCCTCCGGGTAGTTAGGAGCAATTAGATCTCTTGTGTATTCACACATGCGGAAAATGAGTTGCATACTAGTGACTTTATCACTATTGAATTTGGTGTATTTGAAATCTATATACTCGTATATATATATATATATATATATAAATGAATGTTTGTCTCTCTGTCTGTCCTCGATTTTCTCTAAAATGACTTGAACGATTTGGCTGAATATAGTACAATTTTTTTCTCATTAATGAAATACAACATGTAAAATTGTTGCGACAACGTTTTAAAATTACTACGAAAAACATTGAACCGCCATGTTGTATTGAGGTTAGCCCATAGATATACCATTCTGGTTAGCTGCAGATTATATATTATTATAAATGAAGAAGGTTTTTTTTATATAATATTTTCAAAATGGAAAACACAAGCACGTACCTACTTAAGAATTTTATTATTTAGATATGTTTTAAAAAATAAATATGAAATAAAATTTTCAAATGAGTGTTTCTTTGTTTAGAGATGCTAATAGTCGTCATAATATATTACTGTAACTGTCAAATCAATTATAGCACCCAAACGACATGTAGGAATTCGCAACTTTTTTTTTTTTTTAATTCCCGAGCAAGGCCGGGTACACATCAGGTATTGATAAAATATCGAGAGATGCCTCTGTTGAATCAGAGTTTATACGGTTTTCGCTTCGCAATAAATATAACTAGGCTCTATTGGAAAATCCTCAAAGGTAATTAATTCCGGCCTCAGAGGAATACCGGGAATCACAATACTCGTATACTCGAATCTTATATCTATCATACTCCGTGAGATTGGATTCAATGGAGTGAATTATGAGCCGCTTGATTGTAATACTGTGTGATCCGTGCGTGATTACGAACTGTTAATTACTCATGTGTCGGTATTGTTTAGATTTGATGATGTGGGAAGTTATGCACAATCAATAATTTTAATTATTTATTTTTACAGAAAAATACGGTAAGAACACTTAGACCGTCCGACTGGAAATTTTCCGTTTTAGGACAGTCAAACTGACAAGCATAATTCATATTTGATAATATATGAGTCGTTCATTGTTACAAATAAATATTATTTTGGTTCTCGTCGGTATATGAAAAGCGATTAGGCTATTAGTAAATTAGTAAAGCAGCACCATCAACAATTTCTCAAATGAGAGTCAAGTCGGACAAAAGTCTTCTATCTAAATAAAATAATAATCGGTCAAATAATTTATTTAAATAATAATGATTTGAATATGTCGACCGAGATAATAAATTATATATCTTACAAATTTATGTTGAACTCAGAATAATTTTTATTATGTACATTTTTATTTTTATTCAGGAAAACTTACAGTTGTATAGACATTGTGATATACGAGTATTGAGTGATTATTTGGTTGCCGGTAAAACAAGTGAACTTTCAGCAAAAAAAAAAAATTTAAAGATTTTGAATAGTGTTTGTAAATATATATATATTTTTTAATGTAGTACCCGCACAAGAGTTCCAACTGCTCCCAATCATCTGGAGCCAGTGAGACTATGGCATCCCCAATTGTGGTATGTTGTGAGGCTGGAGGTAGGGGAGGAGATGGGTAAAGGAAGGCGGGGAAGTACCTGGCTATTCAGATCTGGTCACCAAACACTGCTAAAGCCATTTCAAGCAAAGTTTCGATTCTGAATGGCGGTCTTTCACAAGGGAGATACTGAAAGTATCTTCCACATTAAATGGAAAAAAAATCCAATAGTGGGGTGTATATAATTATTCATTTATTCAATTCCGTATACTAACAGATAGTTTTTATAATATAAGAAATATGTTATGATATATAATGATGTGTACGCATTGTAAATAATTAATATATAGGTACTGAGATGGCCCCCCCCCCCACTGTCCCTTAAAGATGTGATGGCCCGTCCTTCCTTCGTTTATGATTTAATTTAGCAATAGACTTCCGTTCGCGCCACCGATTTAAGGTGACTCCTCTACTGCTGCCTTAAATTTTCCTAACTAATGTGATCGGAAAACTCTTTGTAGTTTTCCTTTCAATTTGAGGTTTTTCTCCTCCTTGGCCAGCGTGTAACGTCTAGCCCTATGCTAACATTCGAGTGTTTCCGATTTTCATGATTTTCACGGAAATTTTGCACTCCAATGTGGTCAATTTCCCAAGCTTTTCCGGAGTCTACGTTGTGTTGTTTTTTGTTTCAGACTATTGGAAAAACAAGGCCTTATTTGTGGTAACCCCTATTCTTTGTAGCGTAGGCAGACTCTCGCATACCATTGACAGAATTCATATTCCTAACATTACTCCTATCTTAGACTTTAATGTTCTGAACTCTCTATTATTATCCTACTATGCAATCTACGTTAATTTCCTATAGGAAGACTAGCATTTTCCTAACTTTACCCCTAAATTTTCTATTTTTCTTCTATCGTGAGTTTTAATGGGAAAACTTAGCTTCTGGGCTATACTAATTGCACTATTCCTGATCTATATAATACGACGTAGTTTCAATTTTAAATTTGGTATACATAAATGTAATGATCACAGTATTATCGCCTTTCCTCATCGTACTAAGTGTTATTCTACATGGGTTAGTTTCAATAAATTTCATGGTTAAAAGGTACAGTTTTACTTGTTTTGGCGCCATCTCCATCCTCTCCTAAATTTGGGAAAATTACATGATTAGGTTTTAGTTTTCACAGCTTTTGTTATGACGAGTGATCGAATACGGTTTGTTTTGCTGCAATTCGGCTCCAGACCTACCCCTAAAGTACTCAGATGACCACGTTTCCGGTTAGTAACTCTCTCTTCACAGACGCACAGCCTGACCAAATCGGTATACGTAACCTCTTCTTTTAGTTCGTGCGCTATTGGTCATCCCCTGTACCGCGACGGAAAGAGCACCTTCCTTATCCATGGGTCCGAGACCCTCCGAATTCCCGTCCTCCAGACAGTTACATTTAAAGGAGATCAAACCGGTTCCGTCCCCTCGTCAAACAACATTATATACTTGCGAATTTTTGCAAAGTCCGGGTTGAAAGGCCGTCCCCCGCATCAAGAGTTCAGAGATAACCACGCTTAAATCAGCAATTATCTCTGCCCAATCGATAGGTACAAATTATAAATATATGTAAACAATACGAGTTTTTATAATCCACAATACTCCAGTTTTCCCAGAAAATTGTGGATCTGACATCTCCAACACAGGTCGTGAATCTGTGCCAGATATTCAGACATATTACATATCAAAATACATGAAAGTGATAATACAATATATATAATAGATTACTTTTGGTTTGGTTGACAGGTTGATTTAATGAGACCCTGCTATCTCATGTAGTTTGAATTTAACTGTAGATTGATTTTTGTTTGGAGAAAAGGTAGGACTCCAAAAGCCCAAAATTCGCAAGGCCTGAACCTTGAAAACCTAAGTCGAAGATAAAATTAATTTTATAACATAACTTGGGAACGTATTGTCGACGAATGATTATGCTTATTTTGACAATTCTAATAATGTGGGTTTTTGTTTGTTCTGTTGAATTCATCAATATGTTCGAACGGGTGTGGAGCGCCTTTGAATTGAATCTTTCCACGAAAATGGCGCTATAAAAATATTTATATACGCAAACTACAAATACGTGATTTCTAAAAGATGATAGTTCATCGCAAAAGATGATAGTTCATCGTAAAAGATGATAGTTATTTTTCAATTTAATGTCGACGTTTGTTAAGGTACTTATTCTTCGTAAGATGTACTGAAATTCGAATATATATATACTTATACGTATCTACATACTTCGATAAAAGAGGGTGTGGTTTGGAATGTTGACCTAGTTTTAATAACAGTCGAGGAAGTGTGTCATTGAGATATGCGACAGTTATTAAGTGTCAGAGACCCCCGTCAGGAAGCATAACAATTAGGATTCATTGGTTTGTTTTAGAATGATAACGATCTTTGAATTAATAAAAATCGTTTGGGTTGTTGGTAATTTTAGTAACGTTAGTTTTGAATTTATATGTTAGGAAAATATATATATTAATAAAATAAATTGTTTTTATAGGAGATATACATAATTATAATAATTGGTTTTATATATATACATATTAAACATTGTATATACCTAAACATAAAATAAATAACGGCCATATAGATTTGATAGATACATTATACATTTCATATATATATATATATATCCATACACACATATACATACTCTTAGTAAAGGCCAAGTTTTTAGCCGAAGTTATTTCACTATACATCTAGGAAAATACACACGTACATCGGGAAGCGGTCAGCGAATAAACTGTCTCTCATGTCCCTTCGTCTCGCAGAAAAACAGGTAGGAAAGCCCATGGACAATTATCGTTCCCTCCTATCATACCCTACTGTGAAAATGTCCCATCGTCATCGAACATCGTCAAAGATAGGCATCGATCCATGACACCTCGGAATGCGAGTCCCCTCAAACACCCTAAATGTCGACGCTTCTGGGAAAATAACTCACCAACGTCAGGATGGTAGGAAACCAGGTCCACCCTCTGGAAGCGACGGATATCCTCAACATTCAACAAGTCTGGTTCTTTGTCCACGAGGGATAATTAGGTGAAGCCAGACTGGTATTTCGTTCCCTTCTCCCGTCCTCCACGTGATAGAGAGCTTCAGACGATTTCACTCGTTTAACCCCTTAGCCAACGCACACGGGATCCAAAGTGAAAGTCAATAAGATGTTCTGAAGTTGTTGTTTATGAGTTAACTCGATAAAGACAATTATACAGGTAGGTATCTACCGGAAATTTTTATAAATACTTAAATGTATTTATGAAAAAAAAATAGGTATTTTTGAATATTTAAAAGTCAAGTGCTGGTAATGAGTGAGACAATTGAATTATCTATAGTACTAGTTTAACTATAATTCAATGCGAAAGGAAAGGTTTATCGTAAAATATCTTATGAAGGAAGATGTACCCGCTGGGTATCATAAAATGTATTTGAACTCAAATATTTGATTAGAACAGCTTTGATCAAGTATACAAAACATTCACTCATGATAGATAACGGTCGTATAGTATTGACCTATATATTAAACAGTAAATATAAATATATATATATACATATTTACATATACACACATACAATACATGTACTTATAAGTCATTAGAAATATAATTCATATCTCCATCCTCGCCTTCCCCGGGTAATCTGAAAACTTGTATATTAAATTGACTCACCTGAATTCCGACAATTTCATAATTTTTTCCAGACGGGTTATACACGCCATTATGATTTTTTTTTGAAAATATTGAACTTCCCTGCCTGGTATGTTTAATCTAATTTAGAAATATTTACTTAATAACAATCTAGCGTTACCTAATTTCAATTCGTGATCTACTGATTTGTACAATTTTTCAAACTTATTGATCTCCCAATCCGAATTATTTGAATTTGAATATTTTTTATTTATAAATATTTTGTCTAAAACCATTCTTTTGAACTTATGTAATATAATTACTTAATTCTCTCTACAAACCATTAACTAAATCCGTAAACCGAACGCTTGGCAATATTTTAGAGCTTTATTATTTTTCTTTGACGAAATTTATCCCACGCTAGGTATTAAAAATGAATTATATGAAACTAAGACTCAGCTGTTTTTAAACTTTCACTAAATTATTTTAAACGCAATTATATTTAATTTTTCTTAAACTCGTAATAAATTCAGCTCAACACAAAAAATATGAATTAAATCACATTTCAAAAACAATTTTAATTAATTCACAGAAGCAATTTTTTTAAAAATCTTTAAACAAATAACTTTATTAATTATAGAAATTTTTCAATATTTATTAAATTATTATTAGTATCACATTGCACTTATAATTTTGAGAAAATTAAATCAAATATATTGTTATCAACTTTAATGGCGACTTTTAGAATCTTTAACGTAATTTAAGTATTATTAATTTTTAGGAAATTTCACTATTTATGAAACTATTATTGTATTAGATCAACAAGAGAATTTATTTTAATACAATATTAATTCGAACACTCAAAACACTTTATTTATTATAAGACGAAATTTTTGAAGTCCAGGAAAAACACTTTTTAATCACTCCGCACGCAATTAACGACGTATCAACTCGAGACGAACTGTCTTTAAGAAAATTTTAATATTAATTTAAACACAAATATTTTATTTATTTTAAGATGAAATTTTTTTGAAGTCCAGAAAAACACTTTTTAATCACTCCGCACGCAATTAACGACGTATCAACTCGAGACGAACTGCCTTTAAGAAAATTTTAATAAATAAATTATTATTAATTTGAACACAAAATCACTTTATTTATTTTAAGATGAAATTTTTGAAGTTCAGAAAAAACCCACTCTTAATTACTTAAATACCGATACGCCCGTAATGAACTATTTCTTCCGACTTCAATCAACTTCAATTCAAACACTTTATTTATAAACACTTTCGATTACTATAATTTCACTTAAAACCACCAATTTTAATTAATTCACAGAAGTAATTTTTAGTATCAACTTAGGTATAATGAATTTAAAAACTTCAATATTTTTTCAAACTATTATTGAATTAAATCAAACTATTGTTGAATCAATCCAACAACTATTTAAAAGAATTTATTTAAAACTTTATTTAATTGTAAGAAACAAATCAAATGAAACTTCCTAAGTCCAAAAACAAAACAATTACTTAAAATCGGTCAGCACGTGATTAAATATTTCCTCGCCCGACGTATTCCGCGACTAACTGTCTAACGTTACTGGATTTTCAAATGTTAGGAAACGGGTTAATGTACTTGTTAGTAAATTAATAAAAACTTACCCTACTTCTTAGTGCATATCCAAATTTTTTTAGTTTAATTTCACACACAAAACCCGCAAAACAACTACCACTATCACGTATTTTTATGCATGCAAAAAACCCATGCAACCTCTAGTACAGACTCCTTCCTCAAAAAAAACCACCACATTCGCTCCCGTCTTCTAAAAAACTCTCCCCTTTCTCTGCCTATCTAAGACCGACCGTGTCCTCCCTTATCAAATTAAAACAACCACCCTCTCTGACTATCTAAAACTCACTATCCCCCTCCTCCGAATCGACTACGTACCTTCTCCCCAACTCTCCAAAAAAAACCGACTATCTTCCCGTTATTCGTCGCACAGGTCCGTACTAGGTATCCTTCGCCAACTTAAACGAATTTATAATTCTTTTAAATTATATCCTATAAACCAACTATTCTGAGTAAGATATTTACTTACTGTTTGATCCCACTATCGAACCAAAATAGGTACCGTTCCTGCTAGTATCACGGTACATTTGGCACTCACGCGTGCCAAGAAATCCGCTCAGGCAACAATAATAACAATAACAAATGGGCTACTTCCACCATATATACCCTATCACTTAGACTATATCTAATGATTTACATATTAGTTTTATTACTAATGGCTTACAGCTTAGAAATTTCCTAATTCTGGCTTATAATTAGTGATTTACATCTAAGAGTTATATAGATAACGACAACTTGGACCTGCAGCTAGTGACTTAAGCCTAGGTAAGCTCAATTTCATAATCGAAGTCATCAAGACTATACCTATCTCCTATTCCATTCCTCACAAAACCGTAAATCTGAATGCAGAATAAAAGGCAGCTTCCCAGTTGCGCTGGACACCGAATCGCATTCAAGATCGAACTACTTACTCATATAAGTTTTTATTTATTTCGTCGCATACAAAATATTAACAAAGCAACAGGCACACTGGTCTCTCAATGCGCATCTGGATATATTATTCATAACAATTTCGTCACTAACTTGATAATTTATTATCTTCAGTCCTAAGGATAGGTAGAATCCCAACTCATTTCTAAAATCAATAATTAATTCCTGATTCTTAGAGATGTCGCATTATTTAATTCTTCAACGTGCCTCGGTAACTTCATTATTTCAACACCTTGCTTTAAACGTTGGTACCTAATTTATCACCCTCCCATAAAAGAAGAATTCTCGCCTTCATACAATCATAACTTTGATAATTTACTACCTGCAGCCATCCAAAACCCTTGAGATTCTCTAACATTATGTCTTATCCCGAAACAAACCGCGCTCATCTTTCAACGCGTCGCAGGATTCCTATTCATTTTAACTGTTACCGATTACAGCGGCGTCTCCAAGACTTATACTCGGGTCGTTGAAAAATCCTTATTTAATTTGTTTTAGGTATTTTAGGTGAGGCACTAGTTTGCGGCTTCGAACCATAGCAACTAGTTAATTTTTAAAATCAACTACACCGTGTTGATTCTATTTAGTATGTCAATTAATATGCTTGTAAATCATTATATTTACCCAAAATGGTAATCTAGACAATGTTTCTATCTGCTTCCCCCTTTCCAAATACGTAATTCATGCCGAAATTGCACAACTCTCCAATCCAATCAACGATTATTTCGGATATTTTTCCATCGCCGAGTTTATACCACCCGCCGTCACTGGAATATTTCTGGGTACATCTTATAACCCAGCCTGTAACATTCACATGTATTCTTTTCAAGTGTTCGTTTTTGTATAATCCCGTTATCGTCGCTTTCGATATGTTTGTTTAGGATTCACAAGTCACAAGTCATAATTCATTATTAAGGAATGTTTTTTACAATAAATTCTCCTTCTATGAGTTCTATGAAGCTCTGGTACTTTCCTTTCAGCCACCTCGAAATCGTTCTAAGATGTGCAACGCTCCCTTATCCTTCGAGACTCTAAATTTACATGAATTATTTTAAAGTATAAAAAAAAAGATTTTCCTGCTAAGACTCGAATTCATCACA
>JAHDVE020008990.1:0-52317 GCA_022606495.2 Halesus radiatus
TGTGTGTGTGTGTGTGTGTGTGTGTGTGTGTGTGTGTGTGTGTGACTAACTCAGTAGTTTACTAGTTTAGTAGGAACAGGCTAACCTAAGTATCACAAATAATGTTACGGGTAATCTCTGATTCTCTCTGGAAAATTCTCTACGAACGGGCATAGTTAAATGTGACTTGAATAGAATTACAACACAATGAAAGGGGAAAAACAAGATACAGCTCACAGTTGGTGATGATGCGGGACGAATACGGGGAAGGCGATTGTCGATCGTGTGTCCGGGTAGAAATCCATGGCCAGGTCCACGGTGAATGGTGCGTCACGGCCAGCACCGCGGGGAGGATGTTTCCAAGCCAGGTCCACGAAGAGAATGATGCGTCCAAGGCCAGATCCGCGGGGTGAATGACGGAGTGCCGCGAGCGTGCGGGAACCGTGTGATGTCTTCCTGTGCGTTTATTTTTTTACCATTCTCTTCCACGTAACGAGCGGCTAGTATTTATGGGATATTTGCGTTATGTAACAACATGCTGAAATCATCTAAGTATCCCTTTCTTAATCTTAACCATTACGTTTACATCAGCCTTGCATTCTCTCCAGATCTCCACACTTTTAACACGGTCATACAAAGTTTTCCCACACATACGCCTCAGGGATCTCATGTCTACAGAATTCAGTCTACTTTCATCCTTCCTCTGCCAGTTCCATGCCTCACTGCCATATTTCAGGGTCGGTATCAGAACTCCATTGTTGACTGCTATCTTGGCTATCAGGTTGTTACCTTTTTTGCTTGTTATAATCTCTTTCATCTTGTAGGTTAAGGCAGCCCTCACAAGAGCGTACAACAAGGAAGCGGCTCCGCTCCCCTACTCGGCCATCAGCCTGAAGAAGAGCCGTTCAGTGCTCAGCTCTGGGCTGGATACGGACTCCGAGGGGCTGAACATCCCCGGTGAAGACCCGGAACCCTCCACACAGGACGGGGACGATGAAGAAGAGGAGGAGGATAGTGATGTGGAGCATGATGCATTGATCAAGGTGATCTTCAAATTTGTCCTCTTTGAATAATTTTGGAAATGATCACAGACCCCTTTGGCGCCAGCCATTATTCTTAAAAAAGCCTGTATTTATTAATGTTATTTTTTATATGAATACCACATAAGAGTCCCAACTGTCATGAACCAGTAGGACTATGGCATCCCTAATCGGGGTATGTTGTGATGCTGAAGGCAGCAGAGAAAGGAAGGAGATGGGAAAGAAGCAGATTTTTGAAGTACCTGACTACAGATCTGGTCACCAAACATGACTAAAGCCATTTCAAGCATATTAATATATCCCATTAAAGGAATTGATTTTTCGCGATTTTAGAGGCTCCTTTAACAATTATTTGGGGGCTAATGGTGATTTAAAAAAAAAATTTACCCGTCTACTTTGAAAATATAATGAAATATAAAATAAAAAAACATTAAAATAAGCATTATGGTGGACTATAAATTACATTAAAAACGACCATTTTATGTTGGAACACAAATTTTCCGTACATAAATTAAAATATCGACCCGAAAAAACCTTTTTTTTTTATGTTTTGTTTTGTATTTTTCTTTACGTTATCATATTTACATATCAAATATGATAATTTTTAAAAAAATACGATAAACCCGCAAATAATAAAGTTGCCTCTAAAATTATGAAAATAGATTTTTTTTCAGGTAAATACTTCATAATTTAAAACAGAAATAATTAAAATACTTCTCAAACGTACTAGATATTTACTAAACCTTTAATTAAAAAAATATATCATTCAGTTTGGATCTGTATTTTGACCTAAAATCCAAAATTAAGTTATGTATGAAACAGGCAGCGCAGCCGTTCCTCTTAAGTCTCACCTTATAACATTATGTCAATAATATACTCTAACTATCGACACCTCAACTTGTCATTGTACCAACGAATCACTGAAGACATTGGAGACTTTACGGATACGATCCCGATCCTGTAGTCATCACTGTTGACCCAGCCGGTCATTACAATAAAACCTTTCGACTCCTAGGCCCCAGACAGGTGAATTAAATTGATTATCTGTTAATTTTGACATTTGGAAATGATTGATCAGTTTCACCCCAAGTCAAATAAAATTGACCTTACTTCGGACACGCCGGTCAACCCCACAACCCTCTTCTATCGGTTTATGTCTTCAGTGTGTTTATACTTCAATTACTCGGCTAGCTAAGTCCTCCATCACGACACGAGCAACATCTTCCGCTTGCTTTGATGGTAGTAGGAGATTTTCAAATATTTTCCAGGTTATTCGTAATCCAGGAATATCTTTCTTAAATAAATAAAAATATATATATTAAAATTTAGGTTGTGGTGTTTCATCATTATATCATCAAATATCAAATCAAATAACAAACCCTATCACATTTGATGACCATCAAATGTATGATCAGCGCCATTTAAAAAAATTTCACTTTTGACAGCCTCCTTTTTGGGTTTTGACGATTCTCGGCCCATTTTAGCCTGTGATCAAATTGTGATCGACTAAAAAGCATAACAGCATTACCGTTATGCTTGATAGCTGTTCACAATTTGATCAAAAGCTGAAACGGGCCGAGAATCTGCATTTGACAGAGACCATTCAAATGTCAAAAATTCATAATAGGAACTTATTACTTCAATAAAGCAAGTGATTTATACGATCTGCAACTGATTTTACTAAATTGTTTTTTTTTTTACAGAAAGCAAAGAAACCTCCAACCAAAGCAAAGCCAGCATCACATGCATCTTCATCCAAACAGACAAAAGCCAAGGCCCCTCCAAAATCCAGAGGCAAAAAGAAATAACATAAACTCCCCGATTTTTTCTTATGATAATTTGCATCCATTCATTGAATCTTCATCGCTGATTGCATTCCCAGCTATTTAAAAAAAATGTTTGTCATATTTTGTAATGCAATTTCAACAAACATTTTTTTCATTTTCATAACTAATACTCACAACAAGAACTCAATCATGTTAATATTTCATCACCGTTGTACCATTTCTGTAGCTTTACTGCGGTAATTAGCATCGTAATTAGCACATTTCAATACATATTGTTAAATTAATGATAATCGTTTTGCATTAGATTTTACTTCACTACTACATATGTATTCTAATTTAACACCAGTAATGTTGATACATCGCTATTTTTATATTCTAATTTAAAATTTACTACCTCTTCTAATGTAACACCGTTGAGTAATATATGGCTATTTTTGTATTCCGAGTTCAAATGTACTATTCTAATTCATTCAGTGATATACATATCTCTATTTTTGTATTCTAAATTCAAATATTCTAAATACAAACAATTCTAATTTACCTTCCTTCAGTGATGTAACACTATTTCTGTGTTCTAAATTCAAACAATGATTTTTTTGTGGCATTTATATCGCTACAATTGCATTCTTATGTAACAATATTACTGTTTTCGAATCATAAATTCTAGTGTAACATCATTTAGTGTTATGTATAAGTATTGTATTCAGTGTCATGTGTATTGTATCCTAAATTCTAACATAGCTCTAATTATCACCACTATTCTTTATAATATTATTCCAAAATAATTTAATTTTAATGTCCCATTTTAATGTTACACATTTTTAATGATACATATATCACTACTATCATAGTATAAATTCCCCACCTGCACAGATAATTTAGTAAATCGGTAACAATTTTCAATTATATATCATTGCTTTCGTATTGTAAATTCTAAAGTAACATTGTTTAATATTATATGTCATATATTAAATTCTGATACATATTATCACTTAATATGTATTGGTATTATCTGTCTAGTATTAAAAATAGTGATAGCGAATCGGTATTTGAATTTCTCTACGATTTGCACAAGAAAAATTATCTTTATCTTCTGAATATTTGATTAAAAATATTTCATCTGTCTTAAAAAAATTATTAGCATTGTAATTTAAAGGTTCCTAATTATTAACATATTTTATCTTCAATCTAACTATAAAGTAATTTTATTTTGTGAACCATCTAAACCTCTCAAATTGTGAGCTCTGGTGTCATGAAATTTATACAGTATTTTTTTTAAATTTGGAATTCCTAGGTGAATTCAACTAGTTTTATGCTCACTACAGCATTTCATCATGAGCTATAGGAGCTTTAAAATATGACATTTAACCCATTGGCCCCTGAACTATTAGGTTATGAAATTGGCCCTTCTTCATTGGTGTATTAAATCTAAGATAACTTTTAAACCATATGTTTAAATGTATTTTTTTCTTAAAATTTACTTGGGTATTGGATCAAAGTACAAAAAATGTTAATAGTTTTAAATCTCGTTTTTAATATGTGTAAATGTGGATATAAAAATAACTTTTTTAAGTATAGTAAAAAAAAAAAATTATTTATAAAGAGACAAAACAATTAATATTAATAAATCTTAAAGGCATAAGTAATTTTTTGTTTTACATAGGTGTATAAATATTTACTTCTAATAATTTATTTTATTTTATTTAGTATGATAACACCCTCAAAGCACTCAGGAAGGTTAGGGGTCACATTGCATTCATGAAGAAATTCAATGGCCGCCGGCGCTTACAAAACTTTGGACGTAAATACCAGAGAAAAAACTTTACAAACATATTGTTGCCAATGCTACGAAATGAAAGCTTCATGATCTATAGAGCAATCGGCATTTAAAATTTGATTCACCGATGTGACTGGTGTGTCCGTTTTTCATTTTTAGGGTGACCTATTTCTAGACCGCCACAGAGGCTGGGTTCAGGGTTACGTATTTTAGACATAGACCCGCCAAGCAGGCGTGGTTCGGTGCCAATGAGTTAATTGTCACATAATGCTTCTTCCATTTTTTTATGGTTCAATGAGAGAAAAGGGTGTCAAAATCTACCGACGGACAATAAATTATTTTATTATGAGAGATAAAATAAATTCTTTAATAAATGCAAAATCACTTTGTGGTGTCATTTTCAATAAAATGAATAGAGGATGTTTTTTTTAACCACTATTTAATATATAGATAACATGTTTTGGAAGTGAAAATGAGGGAAACTTCACTTCCGAAACATCTTGATATTTATATATTAAAACGTGGTTTAAAGAAAATATTTCCTAATCATTTTATTGATAAAATAAATATGTATACAGATTTTGAAATTAATATACAGATTTTGAAATTAATATACAGAGTTTGAAATTAATATACAAGAATACAAATCACAGGCGAATCCACTAAAAATTAAAAACTAATATTATAAACATCAAAATTATTTATGATTATTACTATTTTCATTAAATCGATCCGCTGTTCATCAAATGTTTCATTTTTAATATGTTAGATGTCTATTTTGGGTTTTAATTGTAGTGCATTGATTTTTAAACAATCGGTAGGTAATAGAATAAACAGAGGCCGTCTCTTTTGAGCCATTATTAGTATAAAACTGCGCGCACAATGCTTGTCGTTAATATCGTTCACCAATACTACTCCAAATCGCATTTGCGTACAGCGGCTCTCCACCTTTGTTTCTACCTACACATACGTACTTCTTCCCTTCGTCCTACTCGGGTCGGGGACCCATCGCATCGACAAGGTGCCTCCAGGCGTCCCTGTCCTATGCTACATCATCAGCATCCGTTCATAGTAGGTCCAACCTCTTGAGTTGCTTCTCTCACCTGTGTTTGGAGCAGCCCATTGGACGTCCACCCTCTGGAATAGCACTCGGAATTTTTCGCGGAATTCAACCTTATGGCATTCTTAATACATGCCCAAGCCACCTCAGTTGCGACTTTTCTATGAAGAGTAGCAGTGGTTCGATGTTTAGCTCTTCCCGGAACATCGAGCTTCTTATTGGATCCCATTTTATGACTCCTGAGACTCCTCTCAAAAATCTCATTTCGGCAGCTTGGACCCTGGAACGTGTTCACCCGTTCAACATCCAGATCTGGTGACCTGAGTAAGCGTGGAGCGATACACTGATTTGTACACTGCCAACTTTGTCTCGATACTTAACTCAGCTTTCCTTATCACTGAGCTGTAAAGAGGATGCAGCACACCACTTACTGCACCTTACCTACACACCAAACGCAAAACTTTATTTGACTCCGCAGCTTTGATGTCTTTGGAGTTTGGTCGTAGCTCGACTACACTCGGCACTCTTCCATGCCATAGCTCCCTTTGTTTATGTATTTAGGGTTTTAATTAATTGTGGTTCATTGATTTTTAGGATGTAAACTGTTATCCATACAAAATAAATAAATATGTTAATCATTTATGGTTGTTTTAGGTCTACGTTATTTGTAACCCGCAAGCAGCGGATCCCATGCTTTGTAGTTATTTTTAGTTTTCTGTGTAAAAACTTTGCATAATAAACTAACTAAAAAGCAGAGTTGTATTTCAGATTTTTTAACGATTTAAAGCTTAATTCTTCGACTAGTATATTGTGCAATATGTGAACTTCACCACTAATAAGGAGGATTGTTAACCTCTTGGCGAGAGAAATTTTACCAACATAAATATATGTGAGGAGTGAGTTTTATCTCGTTCAATTTTTTAACTTTTTTTGTTTATTGACTGATGTAACAAGAGTTTTGAAATCGGTATTATAGATAATTATCCTAAAGCTTCAAGAATCTATGCGCAGATGTCCATAGATGCCACTACAAGTCAAATATTTTCATTAAATATGACAGCATTTGAACTTTAGCTGCAGACGCTCCGGTGCTCCAAACTCCTTTGGGACTTTCTTCATTAGTACGATCCGTTTCATCCATACTTACGAAGAGGTTAATCATGTTGTTCAGAAAATAATCCAGGACATCAGGATTAATTGACGAGCTTAGGGATTAAATAAGGTATAGTTTGTGTCAAGAATTGATTTAGCTGGACTTCAAATTTATGTTATTGTCTAATTTTATAAAATGTATACATTTAAATTGTTCATCCAAGTCATTGTAAAATTTTTAATTATTGTTTTTTAGCATCTGTATGTTTTTGTATTTTTTTTTCAGTTTATTGTGATTGTCAAAAAATATTAATGTTATTGAGATTGTTCACAATAAATATGTCAAAAATATTTTTGGAGTGGTCTTTTCTTTTGTACAGTCTCTTTCTCCGCTCTTCCCCGATACCTCCAGCCTCACACCATACGCAATTGGGAATGCCATAGTCCGGCTGGCTCTGGACAGTCGGGACTCTCGTGCGGTAAAAATGAGTACCAAAAGGTCAAGAGAAACGATTCATCCATCTCTAAAATTGAGTAAATTGGATAGTATTTGAAAGCGAAAAGGTGTTTAATTATTCAGAGGTTCAATCTAAGAGTAATACAATTAGAGGCGTTATTGTGTATATAATATCTCGTCGAAGCGGGTTCCACTATCACGCTAGAGCAGTGGGGGGGGGGGGCAGTTTCCAGTCTCACCGAGCGAACGCAGTGCGACGGGCGTTGCGGAAACTTACCCTCTACTAAGTGAAAACAATTTTTACACTTTGTGTCTCATCTAAACATTACACCAATGGGTTTAATATGTCCTGTAATCTGCCACTATCTGAATCTGGAAAAAACAATCACCGATGAAAACTTCACATTTTGCTTCTACCTAATTACTAACCTAACAAAATTCATTTATTACAAACTCATGATTATATTTTCCAGTTTTCATACATTCCAGTAATAATTCTTAGATGTTTTGTATGAAGGGGGTCTGTTAGTGACAAGAAATGACCCTTCATACAAAACACCAAAGAATTGATCTAAGCAAGATTCTAGGAGAGTATTAGCAGGTATTCAATTTCGTTAAGTTTAATTTTGAGACGCTTTGTAAACCAAGATATGGCCACATAAAGGACTGATCATGGGACATAATAGGGAAGATTAGTATTTCAAAATAACAACAAAGTTACAGTGAAGAATTTCAAACCATTTGCATTTATTTTCTACCGGGTATTTACATATTTATTAACAATCGAACAAAAACAAGAGTCCTCAATCTTTGTGAATTTTAGCCACCCTTGGGTCGTCGGGCCTCATAATGACGTAGGAGTATTTGTACTTTCTATTTTCTCCATCATTCTTGTTGTAGTCGTAGATACCAATGCACCCCAAGACCAGGCCCGTAAGACCAATTCCAGTGGCTCCCACGATCTCGGGAATCTCATTACACGCCTGCTTGAACAACTTGCCAATGCTTCCCCTTGGACCGCTTAAAGCCATTTTGTATAGATTTTGAGAGTCTAATGCCCTTTTCTCGATTCTCACGTATTAATAGTTGCTTTCGTCCTTAACTTGTCAAAGTAAAGACGAAAAATAATTATTATGCAACCGAACTGCCACAAGTAAACGAAACAAGATAATAATTTAATTTTATACTATGGTCAAAATGACATATGGAAAAATGTTGCCAGACAAAATATGTTCATTTTATGGACAGGCTTTCATTAGGATAATAATCTTTTCCTTTATATGACATAACTCAGTGGTTCCCAAACTGTGCGCCGCGGCGGCTTGGGGAGCCACGGCTTCCTCCCAGGGTAATGTAAATATTGAAACAGCTCATTTTCATTTCGTTCACACCTGTTAGTGACATTAGTTTAATCTGATTTAAATTATGTTTTATTATGTTACATGATGATCCATGCTTTGAATCACTGCAATAACCTGTATAATAAATATGTAATAATAAATTGGCTGCAATATTTTTACAATCATTGGCTTTACCCTAAAGGAGTTTTTAACTTCTAGTGCGACGGAATTGTACCGAAAAAATAGATCGCGGGAGTTCGGCATTCCAAAGGTACCAGTGTCAAGTAAAGGATGATAGTAGAATGAGGGTTAATTTTTTTTATATGAATACCGCACAAGAGTTTCAACTGCTTCCAACCGTTTGGAGCCAGTGAGACTATGGCATCCCCAATTGGGGAATATTGTGAGGTTGAAGGTATTGATGAGGGGAAGGAGAAGGGGAAGAGGGATGTGAGGAAAAGACCTAGCTATTCAGATCTGGTCACCAAATACGGCTAAAAGCCATTTCAACCAACGTTTCAATTCTGAATAGTGGTTGTTCACCATGGCTATACAGAGAGTATCTTCCACTCTAGAACGTGAGCAAATATATTATATAAAATTGTTAAATGAATTAATTGTGAAACGGCACAAATTAATTTAATAAAATTTACTTGCGCACGCTGGGATTTAAACCCGCGACCTTCGGATTCGTAGTCGAGAGCCTTACCCCTCGACCATGGAGGTCGTTATTAGTAATTATAAGTTCACTACATATAAATTATAACAAACACAAAATTCAAGAAAAATTTAGAGTTATAAATTACTACCAAGATGAAAACATTTTTTTGGCCTTTTTAAAATGACGAGTCAACCAAATTGTTTAAAAAAAAATTGTCCCAAAATTTTTAAATATTGTGTTCTATTAATTTCCTTCAAAATTCACACAATTTTACCGAAATATCTAATGACTACAAATTAGGAGAAGAAACGAAAAGGTTTCCCATTCTCGCTATTTTAACTGTGCGAATTTATTCTATTTTGTTGCAGAACACATTGTAATATTTGAAAATCAATGAGTATGGCAGACCAACACACCGCATATAGGCAAATAGACCTTACGGAATACATGAGCGGCTGAATATCAGAAAACAGCGACAGTAACAGTAATGTGCCAATGCGAATGAAATCCGTGATCGGGGGTTACAACATATCGTGGTTACAACTCGCCCCGCTCGCCCGCATTTGGTGGGTGTTCGCGAGCGCAGCCTCGCGCGGCAGTGTGGCGATCGCGAGGCGGTGACATTTGTGATTTTCTAAACACTAACACCAACACCTACATGTAGTTTATAAATTGACCATTCGGGGCGCGTCAGCCATGTTACGTCTGTTTTTATCCGCTCAGAGTGTTTTTCTTGTAAATAATGACTTTTTTACAACATTATGAAAGTAACGATTAAACAATTAGCACTAGTAGAACGTTTCTAATCGAGTGTAGTGTAATAATTGTGCGTGTACTCAGACTTTAATGAGTTTTTCGTACTTTGTCTTCGTGGGTGACAATATACACTTAAGATGGCGCATCAACTGGCTCCGTCTGTGAACTGTTCCCTTGATGACATTGATTTGAATGCGCTGAAGGTAAATTAAATGCAGCTCTGTAAAACAAACGCTCGAGTCAACTATAATAATGCTAATTTACATCCGAGTGTGCTCCCCAGAGTTTCTAATAGCGAGATACCTCCATTCATCTCACGCTTGCGGGCGCGCAACTTCGGGTGTGATTCATGTTCACCGAAGTAATTCTGAGAGCTGTTTGACAAATTCGTGAATTTATGATTCCGATCTCTTTAATTATGATGAATTGACGTTTGTTTCAGGACCCGGCTGGCATATTTGAGCTTATTGAAGTCGTCGGCAATGGAACCTATGGCCAAGTTTATAAGGTAAGCAAAATGTTTTTTTTGTGCATTGTTTGTGTTAGATTTATATTACACACGTCGCGGTGAGAAAATGATTTGTGTTAGAAAAAAAAAACTAGCGCAAAACCAGATAATCAGCATGTACCCCTTTAAATGCATTCTCTAGCTATAGTTTCCGATACTAACGGGTCTAAAATAGTGATTTTATTTCGATTTTTTTTTGACATTTCGAAAATTTGTGCAAATTTATTTTCGTCCTTTTGACTGGGTTTTCTGCAGTTGGTTTTACTCTACAATTTATTTAAAATGCATATTCTCGCATTTGCAAATATATTATTTCAATATAAGGGTTATTAAAATAGTTTTTTTTTTGTTTTATTGTTAAACCCATGCAATATCAATTTTCTTCCTGGAAAATAAACTTGGCTTCCATCCAAGTGGTTGCAAAACCATTGTTTTAACTTTTTCCTCAAACAGTCATGCACTAAAATGATGCACAACCTCGTAGTCAATAACCCACTAAAAATATTTTCTTAATCATGTTGTGGGGCTAAAGGTATTATGGAGGGGAAGGAGAAGGGAAGAGGAAGGTGGGGAAAAGACCTGGCTATTCAGATCTGGTCACCAACACGAAACTGAAAAGACAAAGAAAAGAAAAAGATAATCACATCTACCATTCTTAAATAGTACTATGACGTGCATACAGAATTATTCAACTGTAATTATAGGGGGTGGGGTATCTACAGCTTGACATTGTTAACTTTGCAGTTGGTGGCGTCGCCAGTGTAGATTCTTAAAAATGTGAATACAGTTCCAGAGTGGAAGGTACTCTCAGTATCGCCCTGGTGAAAGACCACCATTCAGAATTGAAACGTTGTTTGAAATGGCTTTTGGCCGTGTTTCTGAATAGCCAGGTATTTCCCCACCTTCCCCTCCACAATTTGGTTGCCTAACGTTTTTGAATTTTGTGTAACGGTAACCATTTGATAAAGCAACCATAGGAATGCATTGAAATAAATGTCTCAGTCGAAAAAATTCCATCTCCAAAGTAAAAACAATAAATGCTGTCGATTTTTATCAATTAAAAATTTTAAAGAACATGTGAAAACTTTTTAAAGAACACATAAAAACTTTTTAAAAAACATGTAAAATCTTTTTAAAGAACATGTAAAAACTTGTAATTTTTTTGGGTGACCGATTCAAAATATTGAAGATATACAAGTTTGTTGCGATACCCTTTCGTATTTTGCAAAACCATTAGCATTTTGATCGTAGCACCAGGAAATCCAAACGATTGCTATTAATGAAAATATCATAACTTACTTACGTTACTTCTATGTTTTTACAAACAATGTTGTGTGTTTAAAAATATCAATTACTGCGCTTATAAAGAAACCGCTGCAGGCGATAACTTTTCTACGCCCAAGATCGAACCAATTAATGTTGCCAGTGAATGAAACCGGTTGGTGTTGATGTAAAAATAAATTAGTGGTTTAAAACAAAGTGTTTGTTTTATTTAATAAATATGTCAAACCACAAAGTAATTGTTTTTCACGAAAATACAATTAATTACGGCTGTTTATTTTTATTTATTTTATTTAACCAAGCGGGTCACAGGTTTTGCACCAAATGATATATAAATGTGACTCTTTTGTTTAATTTATTTTGTTTATGTGTCTGCAATACACGAATTATTTTTCTGCTTTCAATTTATAATGCTTTCATTGTATTTATTGCCTTTCCCGGAATGAGAAGTTTATTTCAACTCTTTGCATGTTATGAATTGAATGATTCGAGTCTGGTCAAGTCAAGAGCGGTGGGTTGCATTGCTTTATGACCAAAGATAGGCTGTATTAATTTTTTAAATTCTGATTTTAATTATTGTGCGTTGTATATTGTAAAATGTCTTTTCATTATCATTTTCCGCTGCTTGTTGTGGCCAAATGAATAAATGAGTACACAAGCTCCTTACCTATCTGTATATGAAATGATCTTTTAAATCTATTATTTTCTTAGGGTAGGCACAGCCTTTTAGTCTTTATGGACTAGCACCATTGGTCAAGTGTCTGAATAACAAACGAGTATGCACTACACGAATGATTTACGAGATGATGTACGAATGTAAAAAAAGCAAGGAGTAGTGTGCCGAGACAGTTGTGTGTCCATTTCATCCTCCTGCTGAGAAACAGAATGATAGTTAGTAATAATTGATTTTTGATATTGATTTTCACGCACCGATTACTATTTTTCTCAATCCTCAGTACTTGATTTTATTTCTCAAATCATAGCCAACTATCTAAACATCACACCATTTAGCCGCAGCCGTAGGCAGAACATGGGACACCGCACAACTCTGTCGTGGCACACAATCTTAGCTTCATTCCATTCATACATACTTTTCTATTGTACTGAATCTTGAAACGACCCGACTCAGGTATTTAAATCACATGATCATAGCATATTATCTTCTTCAGGCATCCCTGAATACTTTTTTCATTAACTTTTGCATCATATGTTATTTTCTTGAGACACACCTTTCTCAGTCCATCCGCTCTGCATATTCAAACCATCCTAAATCATTACTTGTACATTTTTAACCTTGTACTAACCATTTTACTATAGAGAAATAAACTGCAATACTTAAATTCTATAGTGTAATATTTTTATCATAACATAACCCAGATTGGAGTTGTCACAGTTAAACTGGCTCCAAGCAGTTGATGTAGACATTAAAAATCACATTGTGGTAGATACTCTCAATATCGCCCTGGTGAAAGACCACCATTCAGAATCGAAACGTTGCTTCAAATAATCAAATATTGCTGCTGACCCTGTATAAATCGCTTGTGCGCCCCGCTGTTGAATTTGACATCCACCTCTGGTCTGAAGCCCCAAAATATCTCAAAAAATACTTAACTCTGCAGAAACGGGTGGTCTGTTTGATAGATTCCCCTATCTTAACAGATTCCAATCTTTAGAGCACAGGTGTCAGGTGGGAATGCTGTTTTTGTTCTACCGGTATTTTACTGAAAGATGCTCTGAGGAACTGGTGTCATTGATCCTTTCGGCACTGGTGCGTAGTCAGGAAACACGTCAGATGTGTATGCGGTTGATACTTGTCACATGAGGACGGGTCTTATCTAAGATTCATTCTTGAGTTCAACAGCCCGGTTGTGGATTAATTTTTTAGCCTCTGTGTTTCCTCCCTCCTACAACATGGGTCTCTTCACGACCCATGTTCACTCATTCCTCTCTTCAAAAAGACCCTCCACACAGAATCCTCAAAGATGACATAGGCCCCGAGGGAAATTATTTTCCTCACGGCCTCCTGTGTGGAGTTAATGTTAAATGACTTTAGCCATGTTTGGTGGCTAGATCCGAATAGCCAGGTACTTCCCAACCTTCCCCTCCCATCTCCTTCCCTTCCCCACTCCATTCACCCTCACAACATTCCCTAATTGGGGATACCATAGTCCCTCTGGCTCCAGATAATTGAGAGCGGCCTTGAGAGGTGATGTTTGATAAAAATTAGTCAAGCATTGTTATTTTATAATTGTATTTTCGTATATGTAAGTGAATCACTAAAGTTGAATAAATTCCCCGTACTCTGTTTTGGTATTCACTCATATTGCACTTCAAGGCCCTGCATTCCGTAAGGATAATATTCCCAACCAATCTTCACATTACTTTCGTATTTGTTTATTTACTGATCTTTATCTAATTATTTATTTCCAAAAGGTTAAATATAAACTAAGGCTTTTCTACATGAACAAAATTGTATAAGAAATAACCTTGGTAACGTAATATTTTTCCCGTATGAATGCTGGGGAAATGGCATGGCAGGGGATTCCCCCCGCTTTATCTTCATCCCTCCCTCGATGATCTGCCGATTGGTTTTGTGTATTTTTCTTTTATTGTATGCATCGAGTGCCGGTCACCCTGTGTGATAATTTGGCTTTAGTGAGACTTGGTTAAGGTGGCACATTGCTCTAGTTACATTCGGCTATAGTAATACTTGGCTACTGTGACACTGCTGTAGTGGAACTATACCTACCCTGTGGGGCTATTCAGCCATAGTGACACCAGTCTGTGGTGACACTTTGCTATAATGTTGCACTCGGCTATTGTGATTCATAGTTACAGCGACACTCTACATTAGACATAGCCGAAATTGAATGAATGAGTTAAATTAATAAATTCAACCTCATGATACATCCGATCTTATTCTCAATTTAACACGGAATTAATTCTTCATTTCTTAGCTTAAGCCTTGCTCACCTACGATTATTTAACATGTTGCAACATAATTACGGCGCGGATACTATGGGCGTCATTGCAAAATCGCCGGAGATATTGTGCAGTCCGCAGGACTCTATCTAATGTATAGAATCCGGTGCCGCAATCCATAAAAACCCGTACCTCATCGTCTACACCATTCCGTAGTGGCAAACCCTTGTCAGCCAGTCAGTAATTCCGAGCAGCGCATATTCGCTTGCACAGTACGTATCCCCTAATGAAATGTTGTCCGTATTCAGTTGTGACATCGTTTTCACTATGTCTCTGGTCCGTCGATATCGAGTCTGTCCATACTAGATCCACAAGGTGCAAGTTGGTCAAGTCACTGCGAGACACTAGTCAAAAGTTCATAATTCAATCCTCAATGCCCTCAGCGATTTTGTTTGTGTTAGTCCCAGCCAGCGCGGCCAAGCCATAACTTTCATAGTCAGGTGGGAATTTCTAAAGGAGTCCTTACTCGGTAGGGTATATAGGATATGCATCTTTGTTTAGCTCGTAATATTGTCTTTAAAAACTAAACCATTATTTACTACATTTAGGTGTGTACACATTTTTTGTATTATTTATTATCTAGTTGAGTAAGATTGTTATTTTCGTGTTTATTTTATTTTTGAATACGTTATTTCCAACACAAGCACAATTTCCAATTCGAAGAAAACCCCCGTTTTCATTTTTTACTATTTTTTTTATTATAAGATTTTTTTAATGAATTAAAAGAATGAAATAAATGAAGAAATTCACGAGACTAGGTGAATCAGACTGAATTGATTCACTATTGCGAATGAATCTGTCCATGTCTACTTTACATAGCGTAGCACTATTTGTAACTATAGATACACTTTGTTATGGTCACACCAAGCTATGATGATATCTGACTATAGTCACTAAGCTATGATGATATCTGGCTATAGTCACATTAAATTATGATATCTGGGTACAGTCACACCGAGCTATGATGATATCTAGCTATAGCCACACTAAGCTATGATGGTATCTATGTCTTATTTAGTCACGCCAAGCTATTATAATATCCTGCTATAGTCACACCAAGCTATTATAATATCCGTCTATAGTCACACTAAGCTATGATGATATAGTCGGCTTTAGTCACACTAAGCTGTGATGATTGATATCTAGCTATAGTCACACTAAATTATGATATCTGGCTACAGTCACACCAAGCTATGATGATATCTAGCTATAGTCCCACTAAGCTATTATAATATCCGGCTGTAGTCACACTAAGCTATGATGATATAGTCGGCTATAGTCACACTAAGCTGTGATGATTAATATCTAGCTATAGTCACACTAAATTATGATATCTGGCTACAGTCACACCAAGCTATGATAATATCTAGCTATAGCCACACTAAGCTATGATGGTATCTATGTCTATATAGTCACGCCAAGCTATTATAATATCCCGCTATAGTCCCACTAAGCTATTATAATATCCGGCTATAGTCACACTAAGCTATGATGATATAGTCTGCTATAGTCACACTAAGCTGCGATGATTGATATCTAGCTATATTGACATATCAATGACTCTCAGCTCTCAGTGGCAGGATGATGACTCCTTGCCTTATCCCTGTAGTCTCACTCATCTATGATACTCTATATGATGATGATGATGATGCTAATGTTTAGGTATCAGTGGAAATTAATTTGTTTTACTTAGTGTTTCTTAGAAACTATATAATTTATTTTATTATTTTCCTTTTCTTTTTCAATTTCACTTTCAAAATATTGTTTTCTTTCTATTTTATCATTTACATATTTTTATTTTTATGTAGTGGAAACTTCACTGGTTAACAACTTAATTTGTAAAAATGTGTATTATAACTGTGTATTTTCCCAGATTAAAAAAAAAACTAAGTATAATAAATTTTATAATATGTTCAAACTATAGTATATAAATTATAGTATATAAACTAAGTATATAAACTATAGTATATAAACTATATAAACTATTTATACTGGTATTCTTTCAGTATAATTTTATATTATTGTTATCTTTTATTTTATTAATCATTCTTCATTGTTAACCATGTAATTCGTTTTATACAGGGCTGCCAAGCAGTGGCGTGCAGTCCATAGAGGCGGAAAAGCTGTGCCTACCCTAAAAGAAATGTACCACCAAAATAAATTAAAAGATGATTACAAATTTCCGATTCAAATGTATTTTTCCCATGAATTTAGTATGGAAATTGTAATCTCATTTATTCAGTTGGCCACATCAATCAGCGGAAGAAATGGCAATTTTACAATGTGCAATGCACAATAATTCATACCCGAAATTGAAAAATTAACACAGCCTACTTATGGTCATAGAGCAATGCACGCCACTGCTGCCAAGCCGTTACCTTTGTTTCTTTCATAGTTAACCATATAATGTTGATGTGTTGTGTTGTTTAGGGCCGCCACACCAAGACCGGCCAGCTGGCGGCCATCAAGGTCATGGACGTGACGGAGGACGAGGAGGAGGAGATCAAGCTGGAGATCAACGTGCTGAAGAAGTATAGCAACCACCGCAACATCGCCACCTACTACGGTGCCTTTATCAAGAAGTCGCCGCCCGGCAAGGATGACCAGCTCTGGCTGGTGATGGAGTACTGTGGAGCCGGTGAGTCTCGTCACCTCATCTCTTTACTTTTACATCTTACGACGGCCATCATTTTACAACCTTCGTGGTTGAGTGGTTAAGATCCTCGACTATGAATCCAGAGGTCGCGGGTTCAAATCCTGGCATGCGGCAAGTAAATTTTATTTGTTGTTTCACAATTAATTAAAAATAATATGTAGTATATTTACGCCACATTCCATAGTGGTAGATACTCTCAGTATCGCCCTGGTGTAATACCATTATTCAGAAACGAAACATTGCTTGAAATGGCTGTAGCCGGATTTTGTGATCAGATCTTAATAACAAGGTACTTCCCCATCTCCTTCTCCTCCCCACTACCTTCAGTCTCAACATACCCCAATCGGGGATGCCTTAGTCCCACTGGCTCCAGGCGGTTGGGAGCAGTTGGGGACTTTTGTGTTGTATTCACGTAACAAAAAAACAGCTGTACATTTTGTTGGATTAAAATATGAAGTTAGTGGTGACAAATTTTGCATTAGAATTCCATCTTTGGCCCGCCTTGATGGGAGCATGGCTCAGCTAGCTACCTGGGAAGAGACATATTGTGGAAGCAAGAGAAATACCCGAATGTCCAATGACAACTCTGGTGAACTTTATCGAATAAGATAAAATGGCAGATAGCACAGTGGGTCTATGACCTGAGTGCTCACGGGAGCCATGTAAACCGTCTCCATATCAATAAAATACAAATAAATAATTCAAAATTGGCCCTTAGGTATATATTTTAGATTTTAATCCAAAACAAAATTTTCTATGAAACGGGCACCCGGCGTTCATTTTAATCGCTTGTGCGCCAGCGATGCCGGAGCGACACTGACATTTGTACACGTTATGTGCCAGCGATGCAGGAGTGGCATTCTCTAGCAAAGCTCCTGACTCGATTTGATAGTATTTTGATCTTTAAAAAATGCTCCAAGTGTATTGAAATATATTTAATTGGCCTGCCGAGGAAATAATGTATCTTAATATTATTCTATCTTGTCATCTTGTCACTTGCAAACATATTTATTTTGTCTGAATAAATGTCATCATTATGGAATCGTCGTCAAAAAAAATTCCGATTTTCAATGTTATATTACTATATTTATTTAGGGAAAACATCACATTATTTTATTTTCCCTGTGAAGGACACTTATTTAGGTTTATAAAAAATATAATAAAACCATTTTTGAATTTCTTTATTTAATATTTGTGTATAAAATGAGAGAGAAAAGAATCATTTCTCTGAATATAAGTAGCTATCCTGGGGAAACTACTTACATTATATACGTACATTTTTGATAAATACATCAACAGATTATCTAGTAAGACAGTACAATTTACAAAAACATCATTCTGGAAAAGAGCAGTGAGTAATTACGAAATTACTGTCAGTTAGCACATGCCTAACAACTCCATTTTATAGCTGGAACAATAGGGGGTTTGTATTTGGTGGGAATGTGGCAGACTAGAGGTTAAAGGTCGAATCGCACTACGGCACATTTTTCGAAATATTCTTTGGGACTCAACTCTGCCACACCGCTCAGCTCAGTCTGGTGCGATTTGTTTCATACAAAACAGTGAAAGGAATATTTCGTGTTGATGCAACATGCGGTACAGTGCAGTGCAGCGCTGCTCTAGTGCGTTTTAATCCTTTAGCTCAAATTCTGTGTTAATGAAGCATTAAAACTGGGAATCTCGCTAACAACTTGAAAAGTTCGTATTCTGGCATTATTAAGTCGTTTCCATCACATTATCTTCTATGGAATTTTGAAATATTCATTTAGTTTTCAAAAAATAAAACACAACACCTTATTATTTTTCAATAATTGTTAAGATATGTATAAGAAAAAAAGCATGTTGAAACTCGAGCGAAACCGATAGTATTTTTTAGCTAATTACAAAATGCACATATTTCAATGAATCTTTCTTATCCTTTAGTTTTGCAATTTAATTTTACAGTATGTTGCCGTTATCGCTGTTAATGGTATATTTCCAATAATAGATTTTAATTTATCTCACCTCCTTTCTCGGAACGGCCCCTCTGCGCTGAATTGATCCTTCTCTGAATTCAATTAGTCACTTTTTACTATTGAGTTATCCCCAACGACTATCAGTTATCAAAAAGCATGTCTACATTTCAGGCACATAATATGTAGATAGATAAGATTCATTGTTATTTTTCTTTAAAACTATATTTATCACCGGCCTTGTAAGATTACAAAAATCCCGCTGAAAAACTGCATTGGATGCAGCACAGTGATGAAAGATTGCAACTAGTGAGAAGTACCTTAAAGATATCCTTAGAGTAGCTCTGGTGAAAAACCATTCAAGTTTGAAATTTTGCTGCAAATGGCTTTAACAATGTTTGGTGACTGGATTTGATTAGCCAGGTAATCTTAACATTCGTATCTTCGTCTACTTTATTTTCTTGCAACACACAACATTGGGGTTGTAATCGAAGCACTGGGCACTCTGGACACTGGAACCCTTTCATAATTATTTAATTATTAAATTTAAAAAATTAAATTCATGCAGGATCAATCTTAGGATAATTCTCCAATTCCCCATATTTGTGTGCAATATAATGCACAATTTCACAATATTGATATTCTTCACAACACCCTTTCAAAATATCCAACTGAAGTTAAAAATATTGTACAACCACAAATTGTTGCACAAGTATAAAATGTATCGAGAGCATCTCCTGTCCCGATCGTATCTTCCTCTTCCTCTCCCCCTTCTTATTTTGTTTTTTCTTTATCTTGTTAGCTTCATAAATAAAATGTCTCTATTTAACCACTGTTAGCACAAGAAACTTTGTAGGCTTACCTTTTCTTAAACTTCCTTTGTATATATATATATATATTTGTAGCTGTTTGTTTCTTACAAATAAATAAATAAAAATAAAAAATTATTGCCGGCAACCCAGGCGTTTGTTTATTGGCAAATAATTGATACATTTATAACTACTTTTCCCATCTCGCTAGGATGTCTGTTCTGAGACGGGTAAAATGACTGGTAATAATGTACACTTTAGTTTTTTTTACAAACTTTTTTGGATAATTTTTCGCATAGTAATGTTGATGATCTTCATAAGGATTATTTATATAAGTGATAAATAGGTAACCAAATCCTTTAAACAGGACAAAAGAAAAATGTTGAATTGTTTAATAGCAATTATTATTAAGGAAATTGTTGCTTATGTGCCACTATGCCTTTAACCGCTTGTGTGTCAGTGATGCCGGAGCAGCGTTCTCAGGTAACGAACTTGACTCGATTTTATAGTATTTTGAACCCTAAAAAATGCACCTAGCGTACTAAAATTTATTTTATTCCCCTGGGAAGGAAATAATATATCTTATCATTGCAAAACATATTTTGACACCTCCTACGCAAAGTATCTAACTTCAAAATCTGAACTTTACAGGAGAGTGGTTTAAAGAGACAGAAGCTTGGTATAAGTTGAGCTTTTGATCGTTTTGCATCAAATTTGGTGCAAAACAATCAAAAACTCGAGTTTCTGTCTCTTTAAACCACTCTCCTGCAAAGTTCCGATTTTGAAGTTAGATACTTTACGTAGGAGGGGTCGATTTACTTTATCTGTGAAAAGTGCGTCGCCATTGTGGAAGTGTCATTGACCTTGGAATGACGATTTTCAATGTCATTTAAATGTATTTATTTAGAGGAAAACATCATATTATTTTATTTTCATTGTGAAGGACACTTATTTAGCTTTCTGAAAATATAATAAAACCATAAAAATATCTTTGGATTTCTTTATTGATATAAAACGAGGGAGAAAAAAAATTTATTTCTCTGAATATAAGTAGCTGTTCTGGGGAAACAACTTCTGATAGACACATATGTACAATTTTTATGAATGTATAAACATGTTATCTGGTAAGGCGGTTCAACTTACAAAAACCCATAGATTTAGTAAACAGACACAATGTAATCCGTCTTCCAGAGAGTGATAAACCAACCCGAAATTATTTTTTAAAAACATAATTGTAAACAGTCCCGTCAGCAATAAAACAAATTTCAAGTCATAAATAAAAACAATATTAGAAAGCAGAGGGACTCGCTCCTGACATTGATGCTATATATAACATAGATTTAGTTTTAATTGTGTCAGTCTGATGATGCCCGTGATAGGGTGAAACCGGTCCGGTTGAAATTAAATAAGTGGAAAAAAGTTTCAATGGTTTTTCAATAAATAAAAATTTTTTTTTTACAAAATTACTGTCGGCTAGCTCACGGCGAAGCAACATGCGATATTACCATCGGGACACAAGGGGATTTGTATTT
Source organism: Halesus radiatus (assembly GCA_022606495.2). Classification (NCBI taxonomy): domain Eukaryota; kingdom Metazoa; phylum Arthropoda; class Insecta; order Trichoptera; family Limnephilidae; genus Halesus; species Halesus radiatus. The sequence continues at coordinate 21,670 of JAHDVE020008990.1, forward strand.
AACGGGAACTTGGAATTTCAGCAGTTAAATAAGGAGAATATATGACGCGAATGTGAATGGAAGAAGAGGCCGGGGACGCCCGAGGAAGACATGGCACGATCAAGTGAATCAAATACTCGAGTCGGGCCATGTCAGAAGTCGGAATAACAGAAGAGAATGTATGAGGCGTTGTATGAATGTGAATGAAGCAAGAAGCCATCGATTGATTGTTGCCTACCCCTGCGGGGAAACGGCGTGATGGTTAGTTAGTTAGTTAGTTAGTTAAATAATAGTGGCAGTATCTACAAAAATACAGTTTCCACATCGATGATTTTACACATCAAGTCAACAATATAAATTGTGATGTTACGATTCTTCACATATCAATAAAACTCTCAGATTCTCACTTTATTGTTTCAATTATAGAACCTCTCAATAAATCACAGCACACAGCCGTTTGTACATTGTCACCCTTACCTCGCTCACATCATTTAAGGGCGAGAGGGGCGTCGGAGTGGAATTATTTATTATTTCGAAATATTGATAGTATTATTAGGCAATACGGTAAACATAATGTTTTTAAATAGAAAAATATTTTTTAAATATTTTATAAATTTACATAGGCTTAGCATTTATCAAAATCTAATCAGAAATATTACTTTTTCTGACCGTCCTGTTGTATGTTTTACAAAATATTTAAAATATTAATATGATTTTTAAAGTGGGGAAAAAAATATTTTTAATCCTTTCTCGTTACGTTTTTGTAAATAAAGTTAACCAAAGATTTATAACCCGCATTTAAAAAAAAAAAACATTAAAGTTACGTAGTGTTCACAAACCTTCACAGCATTTTTTAAGGATATTCAAATTTTTAAATGTTTTTGTAAAACATGTGTAGAACGGTCAGAAATGTGTAATATTTCTGATTTTATTTTGATAAATGCTAAGCCCATGCAAAATTTAAAAAAAACCTAATAAATATTTTTCTCTTTAAAAACACCATGGTTTATCGTATTGCACTATAATATTATCATAATTTTGAATTTATAAATAATAACCCTCCCCGTTAAATAAAAATACTTGTCCTACACGTGCCATTATGTCAAAAGTAGTTTATTTTTAACAAAAACATTTCCTCTAAACTTATTGCACTGTAATTGGTTTCACTGATATGGATAACAAATTGATAACAATAATATCATACTTCTTTTTACCATGTACACTTTATCCCTAGGCATTTTTTCATGATAAGAGTTTGGAATGTGACTAAAATAATTTTATCGGCTTTCCGCAGCAATCAATGTTTTCTTCACAGAAATGGGGCAAATGAACTTGAAACCATTGTGGAATAATTTATTTTTTCACAATAACTCCACACAGGATTCCCCGAGGAAAATAATTTCCCTCGGGGCCTATGTCATCTTTGGGGATCTTGTGAGGAGGGTTTTTTTAAAGGAAAGGTAGGAGAGTTCTGGGAAGGAAAAAGGTAAGAGGGGCGGGTAGGAATCTGGGGGTCAGTGTATCCCGGAGGCGTATTCTGGCTCATTTTAAGGAAAATTCCTTAGGCTTAAAGACTTCTTGCTTAACTGCCGTTCTGGTTCTCTCGGATGACGGGTGTCAGCTGTCATCCCATAGTTTTAACAAGAGAAAAACTCAATATTAAGTAAGTTACTAACTACGTTATGTATATGTTGTTACAAAATAATGCACAATGGCAGGCGGCAGCATAGATATACCACGGTGGCAAATGTCACTTTTAGAAGTAGTGACAGAATAGACAGGTCATTACTTTCTATCGAGGTAGGTACCTTTTTCGTAAACATAATTCTTCATTAAAAGGCGTGTTTATGCTATATAAAAATAAAATAAAAATGTATTATAATGCATTATAATGTTACTGTTTTAAAAAGTTTTTGTTCAAAACCTTGTGTCGCTTGAAAATATTTCATCAATTTGTGTTTTCAAATAATCTCTTAACAATCTGTTTAGGATTTTTTTACTCTCGCCGGTGTTTCGCAGTTAAGCAAGAAGTCTTTAAGCCTAAGGAAAAGAATAAGGAATTTTCCTTAAAAAAAACCAGAATAGGCCTCCGGGAATGACGGACAGAAAAGGCAATAGACATTTCTTTCATATAAAAACAATATGGTGTCACCGCAATTTGATATCTTTTCTATGAATGCTTAGTATAATTCCGCCTCTGTTCACCCTGTTTGGAGGTTATCATCTCAACGGACATTGAATGCAGAGAATGCCTTTATCAGCTGGTGCGCCCATGTTTCAAGTTTCATTACAACAACTTCTATTGTGATAAAACATAATATTGTTTTTTATTATTATTTCTCTTCTGAGAAAGCTGTTACTGCTAATGGCATATTCATTTATGTTCCCAACAATTGTCAAGCCCAGCATTTGGTGGAGAAGTTGTTGAGCCAATTTTCAATAGCACCATTCATTGATAAGTAATAGAAACAAAGAGTGATACGGCATGGGACCAAGCCGAATCAAGCACAGCCAATGAAAGTTATTTATTTTATGTGTGGGTAGAAACAAAGGTGAGACATTGCTGGTGTCACTGACGACAGAATGAATAGTGCTTTAATCTTTTCACCGCTGTCTAGATGTATATAGAATTACGGGTGTCCGCTGCACTTTTTGTGACATTCACACATTTTCTATGAAAATATACATGTATGTGCGTTTAGCGCTGGGGGCATAGTTTATTTACACATGCATAGGTGTAGCGGTGAAAAGGTTAATGTACCATTTCGAGGGCTGGAGGCAAAGGTAACTTGACACCCATTTTGGCACCAGCCTAGTTCACTGCCGTCCACGTTTGTTTTGTGTGGTTTTGAGTGCGGTAAGCAAATTATCAAACATTTATAAGAGTCAAACCAAATACAAAATATTTGTATTTGTAAAAAATATTTACTTTGTGGCTTATCATAATTATAATATAACCACTTCGATTTAATATAATGATCGACCGGTTTCGGAAGTACCCTTCCTCCATCAGGACTGTATTAAGACTAAACTAAGATACAATGATGAATATTAGTCCTGACGAAGGAATGGTACCTCTGAAGCCGGTCGTTAATTATATTAAATTGTAGTGGTTCAAAACAAATTTATCCGTTTATATTACAAAATATTCGGTTGTTGTAAACGAGCCAAACCTTATTACTTATGTATTTGTTATTTTACTTTAATTGTCGACACTCCTATTTCGCCCCTTATTTTATCCTATGTATTATTTGCCCTGTGGCTGTGCGTAGACGCGATTTCCAGTACTATGGGCGAACGAAGTTTGCGACATTTACAATTCAATGGCATTGTCATGATTATTGAAGTATCAATAAAAATTCTTTCAAGAGTTCCATTTGAAGTTAAATTCTCTACAAATTTATGGGACAACCCTTTATACTATCAGTTTCCAACTCTTGATGATGCATCATTCAAAGAATAGATATTATTAACAATCGTTTAATTGTATTTGATTAGATAATATTGTTCTGCATGAGCAAGGTTCCTTATCGGATGTTATCAATCCGATTCCGACAAATCAGTAACTTTTATATTGGCCCACAATAAGCTCCAAGATCTTTATTTACATTTTATCATGCCGTATTTATATTTTCAATGTCATTTTCATCAATGATTAGTCATGAAGCGCACCTTCGTATTGTGGCCTGGCGGAGTAGGCAAAGAGGATAGCAAACTTTATTGCAGCTGGAAAAATAATACTTCTGTTGCCTCATCTTTTAATGTTATATGTAGGCAAAGACGAAAGAGGATAGCAAACTTTATTGCAGCTGGAAAAATAATACTTCTGTTGCCTCATCTTTTAATGTTATATTGCAATGTTGTATTGTATTTCAACTCAAATTTGTGAATTATTTATGTATGTACATATCTTTCTATATCTTCAAATTCACATTAAGGAATTGTGTTATATGTGATCCATTGGCAGTGGCGTGCACAGAGTTTGTAATCGGGTTATCTATGCGGCTGTCACATATGTGATCCATTGGCAGTGGCGTGCACAGAGTTTGTAATCGGGGTATCTATGCGGCTGTCACATATGTGATCCATTGGCAGTGGCGTGCACAGAGTTTGTAATCGGGGTATCTATGCGGCTGTCACATATGTGATCCATTGGCAGTGGCGTGCACAGAGTTTGTAATTAGGGTATCTATGCGGCTGTCACATATGTGATCCATTGGCAGTGGCGTGCACAGAGTTTGTAATCGGGGTATCTATGCGGCTGTCACATATGTGATCCATTGGCAGTGGCGTGCACAGAGTTTGTAATCGGGGTATCTATGCGGCTGTCACATATGTGATCCATTGGCAGTGGCGTGCACAGAGTTTGTCTATGCGGCTGTCACATATGTGATCCATTGGCAGTGGCGTGCACAGAGTTTGTAATCGGGGTAGGCGTTAGGAAAAAGCAGTGAATTAATTAACCAAAAGAAATTCAAATGACAAATAAGTTATCTTACTACGTAAAAGAAGTAAAATTATGGCTGAATGATCCAGATGTTGAAACATTACTTCTATAAAATCTTTGTTATTTCTTTCTGCTTACTTTAACTATAACATTTAAAACAAAAAAATCTGCTTACTTATACTGTAAATACTTCTAAAATTTCCATTAAATATTGTACTTTCTTGCTGTTACAATACTTAAAATAATTAATATTCTAGTACTCTTATTTACTTAAATTACTCATAATATACTCATATTACCTATACAAAGGTAGCGCCTATGCGGGCTCCCATTTCTTACTATTATAATTTCAACCATCATGCATGTAATTTATGTTAAACTGTGGGAAAAAAATAAAGAAAAAAAAAAAATTCCCCAGACAAACAACACCCTTCATTAAAGTTTTCGCTAAGAATGGCTAAGCTGCTGGTTTTACCTTGGTGGTTATTATTACCTAAGCCACGTCAAATTTCCAAATAACTGCTTTCTTTATCCATATAATATAAGCCAATTACTACTGGATATGTATGAAATTTCCATTTTTTTAATAAACACAAACAATATTTTGAAAGAAAGCCAACATGATATTATCAGTATTTTGTTGGTAAAGTTGTTAAAATTAATAGATGTACCAACAGATGGCACTGATTGTCTCATTTGCTGGCATTGCCGAAAAGCACAGCCTTTTAGACACTAACGCAAATGAATCGTCCTTTGACACGCATTGCGCACATATGTACATATGAATGTGTAGAATAGATTCCACATTTGAATATGACGTGTGCGTAATTTTGCATATATAATTGATTCCTGACTTTGACACGTTAATTTTATACGTTTTAATATTATTTATATTTTTATGCGAGTATGGTAGGGTAGGCAGTGCTTACGACGTGCCTATAATTACGGCTCCATTGATGGCTATCTCTGTATGCAAATGTCGCATATGTGATCCATGATGTTTCCAAAGAGTGCGCAGCTTGATGGGATAGATTACATTGAAAAGGGCAACATTGTAAAGGTTAAGCCTTCTTATTACTTTAATTATTTTACCACAACCAAGGGCTTTGCGTGGTGAAATAATTAGTAAGTTAAGGGCTTTGCATGGTGAAATAATTAGTAAGTTAAGGGCTTTGCATGGTGAAATAATTAGTAAGTTTAAGGGCTTTGCGTGGTGAAATAATTAGTAAGTTAAGGGCTTTGCGTGGTGAAATAATTAGTAAGTTAAGGGCTTTATGTGGTGAAATAATTAGTAAGTTAAGGGCTTTGCGTGGTGAAATAATTAGTAAGTTAAGGGCTTTACGTGGTGAAATAATTAGTAAGTTAAGGGCTTTGCGTGGTGAAATAATTAGTGAGTTAAGGGGTTTGCGTGGTGAAATTAGGAACTACAGATGTCTACATGCATATGAGAACACGGGACTCACTTTAACTCTTGACTGAACATCCGGTTAGCAATTTTTTGAATGTAGACAATGAGTCGGAATGCTGAGTTTGTTTTGAAAAAAACCTATAAAACAGAACTCCGATGAAACGGAAATAAAAGAATATGTTATGTTTGTTGTTTATTTTTTATTTGTTCTTTTTTTCAATGTTCTGTTACTGTTCTATTTTATCAGAACCATTGATTCTATCCAACTAAGTTTTGTTTGTTGTTTGCAGGTTCCGTGACAGACCTGGTCAAGTCAACCAAGGGTCAGTCCCTCAAGGAGGAGTGGATCGCGTACATCTGCCGCGAGATCCTACGCGGCCTCAGCTACCTCCACTCCAACAAGGTCATCCACAGGGACATCAAGGGGCAGAATGTCCTCCTTACGGATAATGCAGAGGTCAAATTGGGTAAGGATAAACGTCATTAGACATCGCATTATATTCATTAACATGCTGAAGTCCTTCCATAGTCATTGCCTCATTGCTGAGGATCGTGAACCCTACTCTAATTCATCAGTGATCTTCCTCTGCTTCTCCCGCCTTCAACTTTGCCAATGTTGCAATAAAATGCTGAAGTATGCATGCAAAATGCATTATCATTGCCAAAATTTGACAGCAAAGTCACCAGGAGAGAAATATCGACCATAATTAATTTGAGCTGATAATATTTGAAGAATAAAATGGCTGTAATATAATTACGAATTATGCGCATCTTCCGGTGTCTGATCATCATCATCGCTTTTTACATGAAATTGCATGGAGATTAGAGTGAGAAAGAGACGTTTACTGCTATGATGAAAATGAACAAACCTGAAACATTTGTTCATTAGAAAAGCGCAGGAAAGACTCTGGTCTCATTTGCATTTTCAAAATGATTATTTTTATTATTGACTCACCTTCTTTGTCGCAACTCACCCAGTTCAATGTTTCTTGCCGTAGACTCGGAAACAATGAATTGTTTTTCCCCAATCAACACTCCACTAATTATGAGTACCATTCTACACTGTCCAGAATGTCGAGACTTGTTAACTCAAGCCAAGACATTGAAATTTTTGGTACCAGTCTAAATGATTTTTCTTAGTCTTTATGAAAATAAATTTTGTCAAATATCACTTAATACATATATCTAACATCATGCTCTACCAAAACCTTATTTAGGCTTTGACTTGAATGTTCTATTTGATTGCATATTTTTGTCATTGCTTCATTCATATTATGTACGAGGTTTGTTCAAAAGAAAAGGTGAATTTCGAATTTTTCGAAAAGCATTTATTTATTCATCAATACCCATTTTCTCCCCTTCAAAGTAATCCCCCTCAGATATAATGCACCTATGCCAGCGCTTCTTCCAATCCTTGAAGCACTTCTGGAATGCGCTTTTCGGTATGGCCATCAGCTCGTTCTTCGATTCTGACTTTATCTCATCAATTGTGGCAAAAAGCTTTCCTTTCATTGGTCTCTTCAGTTTCGGAAATAGGAAAAAGTCGCAGGGAGCCAAATCTGGTGAATACGGTGGTTGAGGCATGATTAAGATGTTGTTTTTGGCCAAATAATCACGAACAAGCATTGATGTGTGAGCTGGTGCATTATCGTGATGCAAAATCCATGATTTGTTTTTCCACAATTCCGATCGTTTGAGCCGTATTGCTTCACGCAAACGTTGCATAACTTCCTTGTAGTATTCCTTATTAACCGTACGACCTGTTGGCAAGAACTCATGATGCACCACGCCATTGTAATCGAAGAAAACAGTGAGCAAAACCTTCACATTTGATCGAACTTGGCGTGCTTTTTTCGGTCTTGGCTCTTCTGGCCGCTTCCATTGGGATGATTGGGCCTTGGTTTCGACGTCATAACCATATACCCACATTTCATCACCAGTTATGACCCTTTTGAGCAAATCTGGATCGTCGTTGACTTCATTCAACAACTCCTGAGCGATACTAATGCTACGTTGCTTTTGCTCAAATTTAGCAATTTCGGAACAAACTTCGCTGCCGCACGTTTCATGCCCAAAACATCTGAGAAAATTGCATGGCATGAGCCGATTAAAATGCCAACATCCTCTGCAACTTCCCTAATAGTGATTCGACGATTTTCCAAAACCATTTTCTTCACTGTTTTGATGTTTTCTTCGTTTGTTGACGTGGTTGCAACTCCAGGACGCTCATCGTCATTAACATTTTCTCGGCCTTCTGTAAAGTGCTTGTACCACTTATAAACACTTTTTTGAGACAAAGTAGACTCGCCGAATGCCACAGTCAACATTTTAAGTGCGTTGGAGCACTTTATTCCATTTTTAACGCAAAATTTAATACATATTCTTTGATCCATTTTTTTCAAAAGTAAAAAATTGAAGAACACACAAAAACGTGACTAACCTTTCCAGTTGTCAAAAACAAACCACTAATCCAAAATGGCTGATAATGCTAACATATGATAAACATATGTGTACCAACATAACAAAAAAAAAATTCAATAATCAAATGTACCCACCCCTCGAAAATTCAAAAGTCACCTTTTCTTTTGAACAAACCTCGTATATGCCGTTCTTTTTCTGTAGCTCTTGTTTATCTCATTTCCTGTTGTGTAATTGGACAATGGTTTGTTAATATAAAAATGAATAAATAAATCATTGTCTTGATCGCTGTTAAATCCCTCACTTCTTCTGGTTTTCTGCTATCTCCTAAGAGTGTGGAGTTTGTCTTCACAGGGTTCATCTACCCAAGTTTATGTCTTGCAACGTTCTGTAGTTCTAAACATTTTGAGGGTCTTCTGTCTTACACCCTGCTCTGCAGAGCAGTCCCAGTTTTATGAATCTTTTCATCGAAGGCTCTACAAACAATTGAAGCATCAAAAACTGTAGTTTATGTTGCAAGAAAACCTAACTCCTTATTTCTCTTTTCCAGTTGATTTTGGAGTATCCGCTCAGTTGGACCGTACCATTGGCCGCCGAAACACCTTCATCGGCACGCCCTACTGGATGGCGCCCGAGGTGATAGCCTGCGATGAGAACCCGGACGCGACGTACGACAACCGCAGTGATTTGTGGTCGCTCGGTATCACTGCACTGGAAATGGCCGAGAGCCAGCCGCCTCTGTGCGACCTGCACCCCATGCGGGCGCTCTTCCTTATCCCAAGGTCCGTCACAATCACAACATATCCACCAGTCATCCCTCATACCATACCCTTCACCGAACACCTTCATCGGCACACATGGATAATAGAAACATGGATAAAAATAGATAATAGATAAAAGGGGGATGGGCCATGAACCATTTTTAGAATGAAACCGCGCCCCCAATGCTGGCCCCCGACATTCTTCACCCATACTACTGCAAATCGCATCTACGCAGAGTGGTGCCCCACCTTTGTTTTTACCTATACACCAAACAGATACCTTTCGCTGACTCTGCCGCTTTGATATGTCTGACAATATTGTTTATGAAAAATTTCATAGCCCCCAATTAATTTGAACTCTTTCTTTGCATTTCAGGAATCCTCCGCCCCGTTTAAAATCCAAGAAATGGGCCAAGAAGTTCCACGGCTTCATCGAGACAGTCCTGGTGAAGGACTATCACCAGCGGCCGTACACGGAGCAGTTGCTCAAGCACTCGTTCATCAGGTTGGTTACTTCGAACAACTCCTTGAGGTATTTATCTTCTTTTTTTTTTCTCTCACCCGGACTGTTAAGATATAATTGAGTGGAGGCGGCGTCAAAATGAGTCCTATTGCGATATCTCACAGGAGTCTGCTTTGTACAACCAGGGGAACTATTCCTCCATCCAGTTGGCCGACAGTGTGAGATGGGTCAAGTAAGAGGTGAATCACAGTGCCCTGAATTAAATGAAGGAGGAAGACAGATGCCGATATCTTATTCCATGTGCATGTCGATTTACTTAAGAACAATTTGGAGAAATGATCCATTCTCATGCAGTTACACTGTGATATAAAATCGTTTTACATTTGTAGTACATTATTATTTTATTGATTCGGTGACGGTTTACATAATTCCCTTGAGCATTCAGGCCATGCCCATTGTGCTATCCCCCATTTTACATTGTTCCTTTGATAGTATCCCTGTTTCTATGATAAAGTTCACCAGGGTTTTCATTGGATATTTGGCTATGTCCCTGGTTCAACAATATGTATTCCCAGGTAGCTGAGCCTTCTTCCCATCAAGGCGGGACATCGGCACCATAGGTGAATTGTAGTCTCTTCATCTTCTTCACATTTCCTGCATTTGTAGTAGATGTATTTATAACACGATTGAATATTGTAGTTGTAATGTAATTTTTCAATTTAAAATAACAAATGACTATTGTAGAGCATTTCAAATCTCACAGCATCGGTTAAAAGAGGAGCCTTAATGGTTCATAACTGATATCAAATAATTTTAGCCACTTTTTAAATCGTGATTAATATAGGGGTGAAGAAGACCAAATAGCTGGAGAAGTATGAACATCATGCAAATGTCGATTGGTTGTTATATCGCCGATGGAATATAAAAAAATAAATATGGCTATCCTAGCCTTGTAGTCTATGCATTTGACTTTGAACCGGGAGGTTGAGGGTTGATTTCAAAGGTGCAAAAATTTATTTCCAATTATACTGGCTAAAAACAATATTTTATTAAAAATGTACAAAATCAACACAATATCTCCAGTTGTCAAAATTTAATTGTATCCTAATCAGGGGACAGACAGCCTTGAGTGCCGATTATTTTTATCATAATTCGATGATCATTTTCATGTCGGATAGTGCAGATAAAGATTGGAACTCTAACAAAACAGGGAAATGGCTCTACTAAAATGTCCTATTTAGCGCTGTCGGTTTCAACGCATGCTATAGTAAATGTAAGAGTTAAACGGCGTGCTAAAATTAAATTTCACCAAAATCTGTTTTTCAATCAATTTAACTGGCTGTTTTACGTCACTTTTAACTTTAGCACTTACTTTCCGAAAACCGATAGTTTCTCAGCCATTTTGACATATTTGACAGTTCTATTGACGGAATTGCTCGCTTCAATGTTTCTTACGATTTATTTCATGAATAATATTATAGAAGATGATGATAGTGACAACGAATTCTTCATCCAGTAATATGTATTGAGCGAAAGGCAAAAACATTTCGACCACGCGTAAATAATAATATATTAGATATGCTTTCAAGTTTTCACGTCCAAAAGTATTTTTTGGCCACAGGAGGAGGAAGCACAACAAACACGGCATAATATCCCAAAAACTATTCAAGAAAATAATACGTCGAAAGATCTCGAAATTTGCAATGCCGCAAATTCAATATATTATTACAGTTACTGAAAGGCAAATAATTATTTTTTCCTGTAATATCGTTTATGATAGATAGTAATTTATTTTTAAATGCTCACACGAATATTTTTGTAGGAACAAAGCTGTCAGCGCCATTGATATATTCAGCCGTATAAGAATATTTTTTAGATACTAGTACGACGCAAACTAAAACTTGCGGCATATTTTGACAGTTGTTTGTATTTCACCAGAGATCAAATTTAACCGTCGATGTGGCCTCACCAAAAAATGATGCGGCGTGTTTTTTCACACAATTTGGAGAAATATTCTGCTTTCTCGACTGGCTACACTAATAACTATTACTTCAGCAAATGTATACTTGAAACAGCGTGTGTTCCTATTTAACACGCGAGTTACTTTAACTGACAGTTAAAATTAAAATTTAGCTCACGGTTTTGAAACAGACGGCCCTTGGAGGAAGCACGAGTCTCACATGACATCAAATTGAGAACAAAAGATTATAAGACGTTGCGAATGTTAGCAGCTAAACAAATGTGGCTTTAGCATGGCAATAACCATGAACCAGTGAACCCACTTTCAGAGATTCGTGAAGTCGACAGTGGAAATATGTATTATATTTGTTTCCATGACAAATTAGAATATTGTAGAAAGCGAAGAAAAAAGAACAAACAACATACTAACCCAACCCAACCCATTATTTTATCATCATCTATTTTGTCCGGCTATCATTATATTTTGTAGTTTGACAGTCAGCATCCAAAAATACAAACTTTGCCGGTTGATAACTCAAGAAACACTATGAATGTTTTATCTGTTCATTCTATACGGATAACTAACTAACCATCACATCTTTTTCCGCATGGGTAGGCAGAGAGGACGGACTACCAAGCAACTTGATCTTGGCATACACTTCTTGCTTCATTCGCACATTGTCTCATACATTCTCTTCTATTATCCCGACTTCTGACATGGCCCGACTCAAGTATTTGATTCACTTGATCGTACCATGTCTTCCTCGGGCGTCCCTTGCTTCTTATTCCATTCACATTCGCATCATATATTCTCTTTACACTTCTTTCTTCGTTCATTCGCTCTACATGCCCAAACAAGCTAAGCGCCTTTTTCTTAATCTTGCTCATGACCCTTACATCAGCCATGCATTCTTTACGAATCTCAATATTTTTCACACGATCATACATGGTTTTACCACACATTCTACATGGATAATTAATACAATGTACTAGGTTTCAAAAGACAATAATCCTCAAACTGTTTTCTTTTAAATTCTATATGAAATATCTACTGGAATTTTAGGTACGACATTCAAAGTTGCTTTCACTGGTTTTCAAACTGCACCTATTTTCAGACATTTTGGGATTTACATAAAATTTAAGGATTACAATTTTAGGTTTATTGTCTTTTGAAACCTTATACATTTTCCTAACTACCCGTATAGAATTTGCAGATAAATCATTTTGTTTATTTTAATATTTTTGTTTATTTTTTTTTAAATTTTGTTTTATTTTATATATTTAAAAAAAAAAATATTATTTGGAAAACCAACAGTTTACAATAATTATTTTTGAGTGCTGGTCCTTAAAAGAATGTATTTATTTATCATAATTATTTTTACTATGCCAAAAAAGTAAATTCCTTTAGTCGAATTGTGGCAAGCCATAATGAAACTGCTTTTAACGAGGATGCAATAAATGCAACTTTTGTAACTAAACTCTCGCCACGGTCTGATGACTTGTGGAACTTATTGGGTTATTGTCACTTGTGTGGACAACAGTAGTTCTAGTCCCGCTAGAGTCATCTCAATGGAGTCTTCATTTGCTGAATTCTGCCTTTCCAGAGATCAGCCAACGGAGCGTCAGGTCAGGATCCAGCTGAAGGACCACATCGACAGGTGCAAGAAGAGAAAACAGGAGAACTCTGTCAGAGAAGACTACAGGTAAAACATATTTCTGTAAATCTGCAAGGTGTCTGTTATGTTATTTGATATGAAGCGAAAGGATTAATTTTATGGTAAAAAAATTCATGTCGTTGCTATTTCTGTGATATTTACATACTATTTTACTCTGAATCCTAGTGTATTGCTCTAAAATAATGACATCTCAATAAATTGGAGACAGTTTGGTCAATTACTGACAGGCCGAGAATCAGCAGTTAACCGGAACCATTTTTGAAATGGCCATGTCAAAAAATTAAAATCGTTGATGATACAATCGATAAATGTATTTTTTTAAAACATATACCCCACGAGGGAAATTATTTCCCTTAGGGCTTATGTCATCTTTGGAGATGCTGTGTGGAGGGTTTGGAGGGGATTTGATGACAGTGTCACATGTGGCAGTAGTTAAAAAAACTAGGCTTAAGTTTTTTTTCGTGTATGTGATTCATCCGCCATAACACAGGTTATCTCCTAGCATAGTGGGTGAAAAAGTAAATAAATCTCCAAAATCTAAATAACGTCAAATTAATTTTAATTGAAAAAGAACAAATTATACCCATAACCTTATGAATTGGAGCTCATCATGCATATTACTATGTGTCCAGTAAACATTTCCCTTTTTTCATTCCAGGTACTCTGGCTCAGAAGGAGAAGAAGAGGAAACAGCCATTGCGGGCGAGCCTTCGTCCATCGTGCACCCGGGAGGGGCGGGCGGCGGGGACACGCTGCGCCGCAACTTCCAGCAGATCCAGGAGGGCCGGCTGGCGGCGGAGCAGCAGAGTGCGCTCAACCAGCCGCCTGTGCCGCCACCCAAGCACAAGGGGAAGCACCCAGAGATACCAGGTAAGCAGATTGTGGAACTTTGTAGAAATTAATTTAAATCATCATTCTAATTAAGGTGAAGTTATGTAAGGTGTCGTTTTAACACTTGTCAAACCTGTCTCACAGCATTCTTTGAACAGTATCATGACAAAACAGAACACACGAAAAGTGAAGGAAAATAAAAAAAAATTGTTGTATCGATTTCCCTCAAGGCCTATGTCATCTTTGGGCATGTTGTGTGGAGGGTCTTTTGGAGGATTGGAAGGAGTGAACCTGAGTCTTGAAGATACCCATGTTGTAGGAGGGAGGAAACACAGTACGCCGAGCTGTTGAACACAGGAACGAATCGTAGAAGCGACCCGTTCTCATGTGACAAATGTCAACTGTGTACAAATGTTGAGCGCGCATTCTGCGTGTTTCCCGACTGTGCATCAGTGCCGAAGGGATCAATGGCGCTAGTTCCTCAAAGCATCTTCCACAGTATTCCCACCTGATGTCTGTGCTCCAAAGATTGCAATCCATTTGTAGGTGAATCGATACATAGAGTCGAGTCAAGGGTTTTTCAGATATTTTGGGGCTGCCGACCAGAGGTGGTTGCCAAATTCTACAGTGGAGCTCACTTGGGTTTTGCACACTGTCAGCAGTTGTGTACTATTAAAGTATCTGCAGGCCCTGTCAAACTACATAATACAAAATAGTACTTCAATTTATCTATTTTATCTCTTTTATTATTATGTTCTTATTTATAACTTCTTGTACGTTTCTGTTTTTTAATTGATTCGAATTGAATAATGAACCTGTAATTTATTTTGCCACTAATGATTAAGTTCTGATGCATTTTTATTTGCAGAACCGGGGCCCCCGGCTCGGCCTGCCGTCCCCCAGAGACTTATCGTCGTGCCAGACCCCCAGCCCCCCCAGCCACAGCCCCCGCAACCCAACAGATACAGGTATGAACTTTTGCTACTCAAATATGAAAACTTCTTTTTTAGTCGTTGCCTCATTGCTGATGATTGTGACCCTCACTCCAGTTCCCCTGGTGAACAAATGCCGTACAGGGGTAGTGTGGGATGGAATGGGCCTAGAAAAAAGGATTAACTTATAATTATATAATTAAATTTCTTCATTTCAGACCCCTTCCCCCCACCCCCCGCTCCAGTGGCTCCTCCAACAGCTCAGGCAACGGCCCCTCCAGCAACGGGGGTGGTGGCAGCCCCTTGGGTTCCAATGGGGCGCCCCCGCAGCCCCAACGGAACTCCCAACACATTTTCAAGCCCATGGTGAGCCCCCGTAACCGTTCTGTTGCAGCGTGGCTGTAGGATGCCCGCGATCGGCTTGCTTTTAGAAGTAGATCAGTATTTTATGGTGTGAAATAGCAATTATTCATGGGGTATCTCAACAATTGATTGCTTTGTTAATAATAATAATATTTTAACAATTCGCGTTTAGCGCCGTTTTTGTGAAAAATCACTTCTACGGTGCTGTTCAATTGCTCAGCGAGACAAGTATGATTCATTATGTTTTTATACTTCTGTAGATAGATTCTCACTGACAATAGTTTTGCGTTTTGATTGTGCATATCACAAAGTAAATATTTAAAAATAAATATTTTTACAGTATCATGCAATTAACCTTTCGTATGCCAACCGATCGGCAATGGATACCTACCGTCGAATGCCGGCATATCCCTTGTAGTTTCGCTAGGGATAGCTAGAGCATATTTTAATTTAATCAGAATAGGGATCTTGCATAGCTTGATTCAGCCTTACAAATACACTTAAAAATACTCAGGAAAAATATGTACTTTAATATTTTTTTATTTAACTTTTTTAGTTTCACGAGGGAGAGAAAAATCATTTCTCTGAATATAAAATTTTGATAAATAAATCATTTTGTAAAAGACAAGTGAGTTTCGAAATTACCGTAAGGAAGTGCATGGTGCGCAGAACGTATTTTACGCCTGGCACATGAGAGGAAAAATTTATTATATAAATTCCCATGACAAGGTTTTTCGCGCTGAGCTTCTTTTTTGAGGATAAGTATTGTTTTTCTGAAAGTCAATGTGACTAATATTTTAAGATTACATTTGAGTACATGAACAAATTCTGAAACATTTAGTTTTGATATGAAATATATTGAAAAAATGCTGACATTTTTTATTCATTAAGATTTCAGACAAGTAAATAAATACAAGAATTCCATTGCTATATTGACTTCAGCGTCAAAGCTTTAATCTTCAAGATTCAGTGAAACCCTCTTGTAAGGTTCCTACATAAGAAGTTTCCGCTCTTAAGGAGTAGTTTTTTCGGTCCTTTGAAGACGTGTTACAAAATTGCACAATTTATCCCACAATAATTTTTTTTCCCTTCCTTTGGAAAACCTTATAATAGAGTTTCACTGTAATACACATTTTATGATAACTTTAGTAGTTTTTGTTTGTAAAATAAATTACAAATAACTTTGTACAATTTGAAGCTTGTTTTCTTTGCCATATTATTCAAAAGTAGTTGCTTCAACTTTTCATTTGTTTATACCTAATATAATGTCACCAATAAAAAGCTTTAAAATTAGGTGTTTTGTATGATATTTTTATTTAGAGCCGACTTCTCATGTTTTGTTGAATTACCTTTTCTTTCATGTGTTGCCGCATTCATGTTGCGTTCCATGTATGTCACGCGTGCTTATTATGCCCCACACGATAACGCCACGCTATTAAAACATGTGCGATAATACAGCTACCGGCAAGGAGGCCAGAGGTGAGTCTCAGTCAAATTACATCAATTTATTTTATGTGTCCTTATAATCGAGTTGCCACTTATTTTTCAGCAATTTCCCTGAACTTTAATTTTTTGTTCTTTGTTTTAATTTTTTTATATGTAAAGTGAAACCCACATAATGTTCCCATATAAGAAGTTTTCATCCGGGAAGTTCTGTTTTTTCGGTCCCTTGAAGTTAAATAAAAAAAATGACCCAATTTATTTCATCTACAGTGAAACTTTGTAAATTAAAAAAAAAAAAAAAAACGCGCACAGTACTCCCTCAGTAATCCTATTTTCGAATTATGTGTGGAATTCGTTTATTTTAAATTTGCTTTTTGAGGTTCTGTGAATTTCGATTTTTTTTCGGATCCTTTGATACCTTATAAGAGGGTTTCGCTGTGTATGTATACCTGATAAGATAATACATATAAGTTTGATCTATACCCCTTTGAAAATAGAATGATGTTGTCAATTTACATGAGACCTTTCGCCTAGGCCCCAGACGGGGTGATTAAATTGATTATTTAGCCAAGAAAGATAAATTTCCCCCTGGTGGTCGTCTCACCTGGGCGATACTGAGAGTATCCGCCATACAATCTGTATGTTAATATTAGGAAAAACACCATACAAACCTTAATAATACAAATCAGTCTATAAACCTATAATATTTGGATAACTTGAAAAACACAATTATCAAATTAACCAAATATTATCAATAAAGTTGACACCAGATTTTATGGCTGTGAAAATAACTCTTTTTCTTTTACTCAATTTTTTAAATTCAAAATCTAAAAAGGGCTAATTCAGTATTTAACGGGGACTGTTCAAATGGCACCGATTGTTGATTTGATGGTTATAAAATGGGACTAATCTTAGATAATATGGCAGTAAGGCATCGGACTGGCAGAGGAAGGATGAAAGTAGACTGAGGGGCTATTTCACCATCATCTCAATAGCGCTGTGTAGGATAAAAATAAATTTGCATTTCACTTACTCTCAATGGCACTATTGAAAGTAAGTGAAATGCAAATATATTTCTATCCTACGCATAGAGCTATTAAGGGGAAATAGCCCCTAAATTCTGTAGAAATGAGATCTCTGAGGCGAATGTGCAGTAAAATCTTAATTTTTTTTCTCAATTTTTCTGGCTTTCACCCTTCAAAGGTGTTTTTGGCCGTCATTTCAATGTTATATGTTTTAATGTTATTTAAATGGGCGAACTTCATAATTATATGGAAGATTGGAGTCGAGTTCAGACTTAGAAGAGACGACATGTGGAACGGGGGGCGGGGAATCCTATATAAGGCTTGATAGAGGAGAGGATATTTGTTTAGAGAGGGACAACCAACAAATAAATGTTCCCACTTGTAGACCACAGAAAGTACAATCTGCTGGGGGTCAAGCACGTGAATTTTAAAAACGTGGGAGGGAACGGAGCAATGTCTAATCCTCATTAGAATAAGAGATGAAATTTATTTTTTGTAAAAATGGGGGAATTTTTGAAACCACGGTTTTGATGGGATAGCCCTCGGAATTGAGGCACAATAGGCTTTGACAGAAAAAATATCAGATAAGGGGATGTGGGTAATCATAGGGTTGGACACTCCTTATTTTGCTAAGGAATTCACAATGTCGTTACCCACTATGGTTTTGATCATGTGAAGAATGTTGGAAATCGTAAAGAATGAAAGCCTGATCTAAGTGTAATCAGTAAGAAATTAAGAAAGGGACGCTATGATAGTTTGGACATGTAGAGGAAATGAACGAAGAAAGGAATGTAAGAAGAATATATGATGCGAATGTGAATGGAAGAAGTCGGGGATGCCCGAGAAAGACATGCCACGATCGAGTGAATCAAATACTTGAGTCGGGCCATGTCAGAAGTCAGAATAACGAAAGAGAATGTGTGAGACGATATATGAATGTGAATAAAGCAAAAAGTGTGTGCTCAGACTGAGTTGTTTGGCAGTCCGTCCTCTGCCTATTCTTGCGGCGAAACGGTTTGATGGTTGGTTAGTTAGTTAACATAGAGTTTTCTTTAATTTTTAACAAAATGAATAATGCATGTAAATGGTGAATAAATGACGTACATATACATTACTCAGATTATTCTAATCTAATCTAGAAATGATATTGATTTTTGGTCTCATTTAAGGAATAAACAACACTTCAATAAGACAGTTCACTAGGACACTTCATTGAGAAACTTGACTAATAATAATATTTGGCTAATTTATATATTACTGTGAAATTCTATCACCAAATATCGCTTAACAAAATGACTTCAAATAACTATTTACTAAGTCATTCATCTTGAAACTTTAGTAAACCGCCTTGTATATTCCAGGACCTGGACATGCTGGCCGCGCAGCTCAACGAATTGGGAGTGGTGTCGGGCCCCTCTGCGCCCCCACGCTCCAACAGCAGTGGCGGGGGGGGCGCTTCCAGACCCTCCTCGGGGGCACCCCGCGCCCAGCCCCAGGCTCAGGCCAACGGACACACGCATGGTAAGTCATCATATTAATCTAATGTGCTGTAGCCACTTCTGGCTAAAAACACCAAATTATTTACCATAAACTAGCGCCACTAGCAGAAAGCCACCCTGGAAGTGTCTATTAAAAACGATGGCATTCGAATTGCTGCATCTCTTCATCTTGTTTGCTGACCTGCGTATGGTGTATCCAATGTATTTACAAATTTATTTATCCAATGTACTGTTCAATATTAGGTGTAATAATATATCCTCGCTGTTCTGACTAAACCTCGTACTCGTATGTACAAAACATCTTTTCTTAAGAGTTTTTTTTTTTTTACAATAACTCCACATAGGGGTGGCCCGAAGGAAAATAATTTTCTCAGGGCCTATGTCATCTTTGGGGATGCTGTGTGGAGGGTCTCTTTAAGGAAAGAGAGTAGAGAAAGTTCTGGGAAGGAAAAAGGTTTGAGGGGTGGGTAGGAATCTGGGGGATAGTGTTAATCCATTCATCTTAATCTTCAACTCTCCCATTACGGTGCATGGCGGTGTTGGGTCGAGAGAGTCCGGCAGGAGAGCTCGGAGAGTCTCCCTCAACTGGCCTTTCCCGATCCGGCCTGCCACACAGTTGGTGGGCAGACACATCCGCCGCCAAGACCTGGACAAACCTCACTCCATGAACCTGGGCACCCCTGCTAAGTCACCAAATTTAGTGAACCCCTTGAGGTGACCTATGGCAGAGGTGTTGGTTATCCAATGAGTGGTTCCCGAGGCGACGGTACCCAGACCCGCCTTCCAAATTGAAGATGAAAAAACTGTTTATTTTCCTTATTTTAAATTATTATGAAGCGATTATTTTTTATTTAATGAATACTTAATTATGTAATGTATAATCCAAATTAAAAAAAAATGCTTTTTTTCATCTACTGAAAAACATATTTTTATTGATACGAGATTGAGTCAGAACAGCTACCATAGGTACAGTGATACTCTCTTATGAGGTTTTCCAAAGGACCTTCAAAAATAAACTTGTGGGAAAACCTTAACATCGGGAAAAATTGGGCCATTTTTTTAACTTTCTTTTTTCAAGGGACCCAACAAACAAAACTTCTTATGTCGGAACTTTATAAAAGGGTTTCACTGTATTTATCTTATTTTTATTTTTAATCTCCAAGGCAATGAATCGAGTTCCCTAAAGTGTTTTCCACTTGCTCTCGTCAATAGTCACTCTCCACCACCCTCAGGCCTTCCTATCCTTTTTGTATGAATATTGCACAATAGTCCCTATTGCTCAGGGTCAGTGGGATTATGGCATTCCCAATTGGGGAACATTGTGAAGCTGAATTAAATATTTTCATTTTTGCACTGCTCACTTATTTCATTAACGATTACTGACTTATTTCTGGTAAATTTCTATAAAGAAATTATTGCAGTGGTGCCACCCCCGCCTGTGGAACGCAACATCCTGGACCCCATCGAGGACTCGGACACGGACTCCGAGCCTGAAGAAAACAACGGCAGGTCCCGGAATGACGGCACCCTCCTCGCCAGTGATCCACCCAAACCTCTGTAAGTAGTCGTCAGGGCAGGAACCTCCAAACTCGCAAGTGATAGGAAACATTATATCTAAATTAATCTAATCTAACTTTGTATTTAATTGATTTACGTGAGTCGCATTTGTGATCCATGAGGTTTCACTAAAACACGTACATTACGTCAAAACTTTCCGCGTGGTAGGATAGATTACGCTGAAAAGGTTAACCCATCTCTCTCCCTGCTGGACGTGCTGCTGCAGTCATTCTTTACGATCCCCGTTCCTAGATTTGAACATATTCGCAATATCTGACTGACGAATGGAAGTATCTGACCACCGAAGAGGCTTCTTTATAATAAGCCTGCAGGATGAATAAATATTGAGTAGGGATGCAACGATTTCGATACAGATTCACTGTTATGTTTTTTCCGATTAAATGTTTGAATTTACGATGTTCAAAGTAATATTTTTTTTTTATTTCTACATTCATGTTTAAATTAAATTCTAATACAAAACAAAATGGCAACGCCCTAGTTTTTCTTTACTTTGATTTTGTTAGATTAAAATTTTTAAAATTAAATCAAATTATCATCTCTTTATCTTTCAACTTCCCTCCTTTTTTTTATATATATATAATATACTTCATCGTTTTATGAGTAATAAGGAGTAATTTTGTAATTTATTGAGTCACAGTGTACTGGTCGTATAGGTATCGTCGATAATGACTTCAATAATTGGAATCGAATCGGCTAAAACTTGTATTGTTACATCCCTCTTATTGAGAGACTTGAAATTAGGCAGCTGGATGGTGTGGGGGCTGACACCGCTTACTTTGCCCTTAGATATTAAAACCTGACACGGGTGGAGGCATTTTCTAGTCACTTTGTTAACATTCAGTTAAATAAATAAAGAGAATCGTAATATTTTGATACAAGACTGATTCAGAAAACCGAAAAGTTGTGAAAACAAATCCAAAATTCTTCCTAAACAATTCAGTATTCTATGGTTAAGATGACCTCAATCAAGCATAGTTCAGTTCGGGGCAGTCGTTTTCGGCTAGGCGTAGAGTTCAATCAGCGATGTTTTGGAAACGTGAAACTTCAACTATTTTCTTTCTGGAAAAGAAGATAAACTGCCGAGTATATTGAATATTTTAGGTGAAATTTATTATCTATAATATATATATGTGTATATATTATGTGCTAACCTTATAACTGAATACCTACTAACTAATTTGAATATCCCTTCCTCCTATTAATTTTGTTACAATTATTTTTGCATGATGAATATTATTTTAACACTTATCATTGATTTGTTTTATAATTTATTTACACAAATCACGAAAACCGACAAAACAAAAACAACATTTAAACAATTGCACATCTAACGATTGTGGAAACATTTGGACATCTGGATAAAACTAACAAAATCTCATATTTTTTTATTGAAAACTCACCTTTGTTACCATAAAAAATCACACTCGAACATTGTGAACTGACTTTTGTGACCACCAAAAACCACACTTGAACATATGGATTTTCGTTATCACCAAAAACCACACCCGATCATTGAAAACTGACTTATGTTACCACCGAAATTCCCAAACATTGCAAATGGACTTTAACTACCATAAAAAAACACACTTGAACATTGCAACCGAACTTTTGTTACTGACAAAATCCACACTTGATCATTGAAAACAACTTTACAATTACCAAAATACACCAAATTGTTCTCGAACATTAAAAACTAACAATTTAACACGTTAAAACTCACATTTTTAACATCCGCAATGTTTCTTTCGTTATTTTTTTTTCGTCCCCATCAGTCCCGAGTTCTGTTACAGGCCCGGCCTCGGCTCCCTTGTGGAGGACGTGGCGGCTGCGGGGTCAGCGTCCGTGGGCCCGGCGTCCGGGACGCCGGCGCCCGTCACGCCCAACAACAACGGCGGCGCTAGCAGCGGTGGTGGAAGCGCCACCTCCACGGCTGCGTCCACCGGTGGCAGTATGGGCACCGGTGGTGCACCCAACCGGCCTCTCCCGCCCACGCCCGACGACGAAGACACCCACACCGGACAGGCGGATCGGACGCTAGTCATGAAACGGGTACGTCCAATGACTTTGTAGATATTGTTAGTTTTTGCATTGGTGAATTTGATACACGTTTCCGCGACACACTGCTAGAGAATATATTGGGGTGAACTATGGATAATAGAAACAAAAGTGATGGGCCATGAACTATTATCAATAAGTAAACGCGCGCACTATGCGTGCTGACAAAATCGCACGCTTTGATAGTCTGTGCAGCTTGGTCCTAGCTCAACAGCAGTTGGTATGCTTCCATGTTATATCTTCCTTTTTATCTATGGGGTAAACAAATACTTTGGTTTTTTTTGTGTTACCGCACAAGGATCTCTACTGACTGGAGCCAGTGGAACTATGGTATCTCTCATTTGGGAAATGTGATTTTGAAGGATGTGGGAAAATGGAAGGGGAGAGCACAGGCGTTAGGTGGAATGCTGTCCTTATTCTACCGGTAATTCAATGGAACATGCTCTGAGGAACTAGCATCATTGATCCCTTCGGCACCGGTGCATAGTTGGGAAAAATGGCAATGGTACACAATTGACATTTGTCACATGAGAACAGATTGTTTCTACGATTCGTTCTTGAGTTCAACAGCCCGGCTGTGGAATGATTTGCCGGTCTCTGTGTTTCCTCCCTCTTACAACATTGGCCTCTTCAAGACCCATGTTCATTTCACCCTCTCCTCAAAAAGACCCTCCACTCAGCATACTCAAAGATGACATAGCCTCCGAGGGAAATTATTTTCCTCTGGGCTGGAGTGGTGTGGAGTTAACGTTTTTAAAAAAAATCAAGTGGGAAGGAAGGCTTTATGTGACACTGCACATGAGTTCCAACTGTCCGGAGCGAGTTTAACTATGACAACCCATTTTGGGGAATGTTGTGAGATTGAAAGTGTAGAAGAGGAGACATGTAGAAGTAATGTTGGGAAGAGCATCTGGATGTACAAATCTGCACATTTCAAAAAACCTTTTGATTCTGAATGACGGTCTCTCACCAGAGGGATACTGAAAGTACCTTGCACTATTTGATTGCGATTGAATAAAACTGCAGAATGAATAGAAGAAGGTTGGGAAAGTACCCGACTGTTAACATCTGGTCAATAAACCCAGCTAAACAATTTCAAGCAACGTTTGAAAGTATGTATTTTTTTTTTTTTTTACGTTAATTCTATCCACTCGGCTTCTTTGGGGATGCTGTATGGAGTGTTTTTTTTAAGAAAGGAAGGTGAGGAAGTTCTGGGAAGGAAAAAAAGGTATGAGGGGTGGGTAGGAATCTGGGGTCAGTGTGTCCAGGAGTGTCAGACGTATCCGACTGGAGAGGTCAAAGGGTTTCCCTAAAGTGGCACCTCTGGCAGTTGGTAGGGAAGGCGCATCCGCTGCTAAGACCTGGACAAACCTCACCCCTGCTAAGTCACCTACCGTAGTGAATCACTTGGGGTGATGTATGGCAGAGGTGTTGGTTATTCAGTAAAAGTAAATGGTTCTCCCGCCTCTCAAATTGTAATTGTGAATTGGTTTGATTCAAAATGATTAAATCTTTGAGGAGAATTAATGAATACCTTTTGACAATACATAAATAGTATTTTGTTTTCTCCAATCTGCATGATGAATCAGGAATGTGCTATGCCATATTCATAAAGCTGTGTCTGTCTGCTTGTCATGTACAAAGATCTATTCAGTTATATCATGTTGTCTTCCATTCACATTGGCTGCCATTTATCAGTGATGAGGCGTTTCGATGATGGTACATGGTTTGAGTTGATTACTTATCACTTGTGATCAGCTCATATGAAATGATATTTTACCGAAGAGATGTGCGAGACACCTCACAAAAGCGTCCCTGTATGTACAGAGCAAATAACAAACGGATTGCAATCTTTGGAGCACAGATGTCAGGTGGGAATGCTGTCCTTGTTCTACCGGTATTTTAATGGAAGATAGGAACTAGCTTTATTGATCCCTTCAGCACTGGTGCATAGTCGGGAAACATGCCAAACGCGCACCCAACATTTGCACACGATAACGGGTCGCTTCTACGACTCGTTCTTGTGTTCAACAGCTTGGTTGTGGAATGATCTGCCGGCTTTTGTTTTTCCTCCCTCCTACAACATGGGTCTCGTCAAAACCCAGGTTCACTCCTTCCCATCCTCCACATAGCATCCCCAAAGATGATATAGGCCTTGAGGGAAATTATTTCTCTCAGGGCCTCCTGTGTGGACTTAATGTAATAATAAAGAAATAAGAGCACATACATGGGTGCTATATCGCTACCTGGTTGGGCAGCATTGTGAGGCAGGTTAAGGAGGGGGCTGTAGGAAGGGATTTGTTAATGAGGGTCTTGAAGATGCCTGGATTAAATGTAGGTGGAAAGACAGATGCCGGTAGCTCGTTCCATATACGAGCCAATTTACACAAAAATGAATTGGCAAAACGACCCATTCTCATGAATCCAAGATCAACTGTGAACGGATGTTCTGCCCGGCGTGGAAGGGATCAACACTGCTAGCTCCTTCGAGCAGGCTCTATTGAAATATCTGTAGAACAGACTCAGCACACCTACTTTGAGTCTGTGCATTAGAGATGGCAGTCAGTCTGTTAACAACGGATTGTCAATCAGAATCATGCAGGTTTATCAAGTATTTGGGACTTCCAGCCCAGAAGTGACTTCCTAATTCAGCTGTGAAGAGATGTGTCAAATAAGAGATGGTGTTGATGAAGATATGTGTCGAATAAGAGATGGTGTTGATGAAGAAATGTGTCGAATAAGAGATGGTGTTGATGAAGAAATGTGTCGAATAAGAGATGGTGTTGATGAAGAAATGTGTCGAATAAGAGATGTTTCAAACAAGAGATGTGTCGAATAAATGATGTGTCGAATAAATTATTGTTTCGAATAAGAGATGTGTCGATGAAGAGATGTGTCGAATAAGAGATGTGTCGAATAAGAGATGTGTCGAATAAGAGATGTGTCGAATAAGAGATTTGTTGATGTTGTGATGAAGAGCTACGTATATGTTCATTAGCCTACAATGATATGTTTTGTCAATAAGAGGAGGAAATTATGAGATGATTTGATGACGTATTATGATCAATGCAAAAAATCCTCATCCATCCTGTGATCATCTGAGCTTCCCCTTGTCATAATGACACTAATGAGCTAAGCCGCTTCAATGTGTAGATGCTGTTGTATATCTTATCGCTCATCCTTAACATCCCGCAGCTCAATCATTGTTCCACTAGTTACTTAGCTTAACCTAACCTCTCTTAGTGCTGACTTATGCAATTAATTATTTTAAAATTGTCCAAAACTTCATAAAATGCAATCAAATTTAATGACAATTACAAAAAAAAATAAAAATCAGTCCTAAGTGTGGTCATGGTAGCAATGTGTTTTAAAAAACAATTCAATGGACTATTTAATGTGCACTTTACTTCTCCATTGCATTCACGAGACAATGAAATGGGTGCTCTGTGTATAGAATTGGATATTGTTCAGACAAGACAGTTCTCCCATAAAGCTGTTTCCTGCGTTCGCAGTTCACATGTCATATTTACAAAATGATTTTGATCACTTAGGTCAATTAAAAAATAAATTCTAATTTTAGCTTGTACATCTATGGACAGAATAAACAAGAAACAGTATTTGTATCGGAAGATTGTCCCATCTTGCATTCACATATTGCATTTTTATTAACATTTCACGCCATCACAAGGAAAAATCATTTAATATATTATTGTGTCATTTGACAGCTTAATTATTGATGAAGGTGGTAGTATCTTTTTCACGTTGTTGCGTGGTTTATTGTACACCATTTTTTCATAAAATTAGTTTTTATGTCTGCTTTCAATTATCCTCATATTACGTCAATTCCAAATGACAATTGAAAACTATGTTTACCTCTCTATAATTCTATTTTTTGTCTGCAAAACTCTTGTTTTCTCTATAATATAAACCATTTGTGATGCCTTTGGTTTGGTTTATTGCACTTTAAAATTAGAAGACATACAAAAGGAAGAAAAGAGTATAGAGTAAAATCTACTAAGAAAGTATCACATACCAGAATGTTGTGAAGATTATTATTGTCCTTGGAAATGAAGTTGAATTGGCGGTATGGGATGTTAATAGAGAGCAATGTATCAATATGTGCAACATGTCAATGTTATATTTAATGTATGTCTCACGCACTCTGCATGATGTATGTTTATTTTTTTTATTTGTTTTATGTTTTTTTTTCACAATTCCCTCCACCATTGTGTTACCACCACATCTGCCTCGGTGTCCACCTTGTATCCGGGCTACAGGAGGCTTCTGGGGGCGTAGGAGGGGCTTCGGGAGAGAATAGGCACTCGGAACTGGAAGAAGCCACCTTACTCAAAGACTGGGACTTTGCCAAGTTCTTCCCGTCCAAATTCCTCGAAGACAGAAACAAACGGAACAGCGAGCAAAGCGAACGCAAAGACAGCAACAAAAACCTGATGCAGAGACAGTCGCAAATCGATATGGAAGCGCTGAAGAACAAATACAAAGACAACATCACCCAATCGTCACGGAGCAAGCCTGCCCCCAAATCAGACACCAAAGATAAGTTGGCAAGTGTATTCAACCTCCACAGGCGACAGGAATCGGATTCTAAAGTTTCCAATCCATTCTTCCGTGGATTCCGTCGAGAGAACTCGGATCTATTCCCGCTTTCGAGCACACGTCATTCCGCTATTTACATCTCGAAAAATGAAGGAGTCCCTGCTGCTCAAGTCAACCCGCTGCGATCGAGCGGGATCTTTAATAATAATCGCCGTCCCGCACGAGGCGAACCGATCCTGACTGATTTTATTAAGATGAACGATAGTCTGAAGATGTCACGACAAGGAGAAATAAACAAATCAATCACCAATCAAAAGAACAATAATAAGATAACCGAGGAAGATAACACGTTGAAGAATATCGGGTTGTTGGACGGAGGTGACGATACTGGGAGCACAGGAAACGCAGGAGATGATTCACCGACGGCTAGTATCGCCAGCAGTATCGCATTTGCTCCACCGAGGGCCGAAGGCGAAGCGCCGGTTCTTCGCACGCCGTCCGAGTTCATAGCGGAGTACCTTCGCCGCCCGCAGCGCCGGGAGAAGACGGAGTCGGACATTGTGTACCGCAACTCGGCCCTGATGCGGGACCCCTCTGCGCTGCAGGTAACGCATCAGCTGCGCTGCCGCCTGGTTTGACTGTAACGCCCATCTGTGTTCACCTAACCTAACAAGCGATACTAAACTGGGGCCAGCAACCATACACACACACACACCTCTGTAACCTAATCAACCTACCAACCACCCCTCAATAACACAATACAACCAGACTAAACTTCTTCACCCAAGAATTTTATACAAATTCTTATGTTTTCAACACTGCTCAGTTTTTTAATTTTTTTGAGTTTCTATGATTTTCACCTTTCTCTATATTTTGGACAATGTAGATTTCATCGGTGGCCGATAGTGTGTACCCAGAATTTATATGTATTGAAATATTGGCAAAAGATTAATCATATACACGTTCTCTGTAATGAACTTATTTTCTTTTGCTTTTTCTATGTAGTTTCAAATCTTTTCATACATTCCACTTCACTAGTAGGTTTCTCATATTAATCACTGAACAGACTTCTAACGGTGGTTAACACCTTATTATTCTGAAGTACTTAAATTGTTTCACCATAACCACCTCTCTAAAATTCTTCATAATCTAATTATGCATTTTTTGTTTTTCATTGTTTTGGTATTTTTGCTTCTTAATTTAACCAAAGCTAAACTGCTTCTGATTTTCCAACCAACAAGACACACCCTTTTGTTTATTTCCACTTTCATATATATTATATTTTTTAATATATTTTGTTGCTTTTGTAACATGTGACGTGTATGCTTTTACTAAAATTTGTGCTTTTTGTTGGTTTTTCTTTTTTCTGTTATTTGATTATTTTTTGTAGTTATTAATTTTTCTACCAATTTCATTATTATTTTAGTACTTATTTTGTGGTATCATTCTCGTATTCCCAACTTTTTTTAATTCTGTTATCAGAAATTCAAAGCAAGAACTTTTTTCTTCGACCGCAAAATTTTTTTTAATTAACCTAACAATCAATCACTCATCGGTTATGGCTCATATTGCTAGCAAAAGCTTATTCATTTTACTTTAATAGTGTGGTAGGTATGCTGGTATCTGTTTTTTATTGATATAATAAATATTTCCCATTAATAATTTAGAGCTAAAACGTGCCTGCATTCTGAAGTTATTTAGCAAATTTAATTTGCCTACATGCCTAACACAACATACCCCCTTTTATCAGACTGACAAATCTATCCCATCAGCGATTCTGACTCATCATCTTTTCGTCTCTCGGAGGAACTTGAAAAACATCTATGGAAATCACATTCTGTCTATGGAATGCCAATGAATTTCCCTAATAATGTTGCCACAGCGAAATAATAAACATTGCATGAAACAGAATGAAAAATACAATGGCATGATTTTCAGCATGCAAAGCATGGCAACACCTGATTTGAAAAAAGAACAATATGAAAATTTTGCTTGCTGTTTCCGTTTCTGATATGCTGGGATACAAAAAAATGACGGCTAAAAATACGTTGTATCATCCGGAAGAATATTATCGGAGGATTTTAGCCATACAGAGCTTGCGGAGTATCCTATTATTATTTCTTGTGACTGTTTGCGTTTGCCGCACTTTTGGAGTTTTCTTGTGCTTGTGATAAAAGTGATTTGTGTTCATTTTTCAATGTTGTGTTAACCAACTAATATTCATCTGTTTGGAAGTTTATTTTCTTTAAACCTATAATGATATTATTGTCTGCAACTCTTTGCACCATCTTTGGAGCTTTGCATTTATTATGTTGATGAAAGATTCACAAAAAAGCATATCCTGTAAAACAATAATATGACGTTTTGTACAATGTTGCGTCTTTCTGAATCTTTCATTCGACAGTAATGGTATCTAAATCAATAATGAATATTGAATAATTCTAAACACTCATTGCTGCACCTGTAATATGTATTTATGAATGATATTTATTCTGATATCAGCAGTTTTATGTATTTACTGATTATTTTGGCAAACCTTTTCTTTCATCAGATAGAATTTAGTTTGTGTGTACATATGTAATTTATTTAGGCATGTACAAATTCTTGGTATTTTTTTCCTATTGGGACTCGGTAGAAAAAGACATAATTTAAAAAAAATTAAAATAGTTTCAGGTTCATAAAAATAAATAAATAATATGTGCATACGTGGAGGTCCAAAAAATGCACTTAATTTTTACTTTATATAAAAACCCATAAATATTGAAGAAGAATACACGCCATTTTTAATGTTAGTATGAAATGACATTTGTCAATGGTGCCAACTGTAAATGGATATTTAAAATATAGGTTGTTAGGTTCTTAGTTTGGGTTTTTTCTTTCTTAAAAAAACCCAAATTAAGAACCTAGAAACTATTCTTTTATTTCCGCATATGTCAATATTTTTTATTTATTTTTATGAATCTGAAACTATTTTCCTTTTTTTTTTAAGTTATGTATTTTTCTACCGAGTCCCAATAGGAAATAAATATCAAATTCTTATTCAAACATTAATGTAAGGTAGTAGATATAGAGCATTGCAAAGTTTTCCTTTTTACTCAATCAATTATAGTTATTAAGGCTAAACGAAACGTAGTGCACGCTAACAGATGGCACTGATTTAAATGTTTTAGATAAAAAAAACACTGCATGTAATGCTTTTAAATATTAAAATGAATTGTTTGTTGGCGGGTATACACACGGAATATGAATTGGAA